>CAUYSK010089405.1:0-42333 GCA_963575035.1 Avahi laniger
GCAGAGCCCCCGGCTCTGAGGAGTAAACAAGGTACAGTCCATGCAGTCCGACAAGGGGGCTCCTGAGGGCTCAGCCCCCTTCTCCAGGGGGGTGTGGGCTCTACGGAGACCCCCAGCTGGTCTCTCCCGTGCTGACTCTGGGCTGGGGGCAGGACCTGTGCCCTGGCCATGGGACTGGAGTGCCAGGCCCACAGCAGTGCCTGCGCCTGGGGGCGGGGGACCCCGAGGTCCTGGGAGGGCTCGTGCTGCTGAGCTGCTGCTCCCTGAATCTGAGAGGTCTGCGACCCTGACTGTCCCAGCGGGAGTCCCTGGGCTGGCAGTGACAGGCAGCTTCTGCGACCGAGTGCGCAGTCGCCAGGAGATCCCTTCAGCAAGGGCTATTTGGTGTTCCCAGGGTTTTACCGTGAACGCGTGCAGACCCTGCCGCCGGGCCCCCAAGCTCTCTGTGACCCAGCACGGAGGTCCTGATGTGAGAGGACGGGTGCTGGGTGGCCTCTGGTGCTTGGCGTGGCCTGGGCCCACAGGCCCTCTGGGGTCATCCCGGCTCCTCTGAGGACACAGGCTCAAGGGCGTTGGGGAGCTCGGCTGTCCTGGGTAGGGCCTGCGAGCGGCCGCTCTCCCAGCCTGTGGAGGCTTCTCAACGTGTTGGTCCCCTGACCCATGGCCCGACTCCAGGGTCCTGCTCACCAGATGACCATGATGGCTGGTGGCCACATCAGGCCACACAGCAGACACGAGGGTTGAGGGACGTACTGACCAGGGGTCCTGGCCCTCTGGGTCCTCTGGGTCACTGCACGGGGAGAGCTCTGGGCTTGCTGGTAGTCAGGCCTGAGTCGGGCTTCGCGACCTGAGCAGGTAGGAGCTGAGGGAGCCCTCGGCCGCAGAGAGCCCTGCAAGGCCCGGCTGGCTACCTGGTGCCGACGCAGGGTGGCTCCCATGTGCCCCAGAGACTTGGACCTGTCACAGGTGGGCCTGTCCTTGGAGTGTGCACAGCTGGACCCAAGGCAGCCCCTGCCCGGGCCCCTGGTGTGCCCTGGCCCTGCCCAGCCAGCCAGCGGGGCACGAGGTACTGTCCCTAAATGTGGCCTGGGCCATCTCTGGGGGTGCTCTTCCTGCTCTGTGCTCCCCGGGTGGAGACCTTGCTCTGGAACAAGCTCTGGGACGAGTGTGGCAGGGAGTGCTGCCTCCCTTCCTTCCCGCCCTCCTCTCCTCTGTCCTCTGCTCCATCCTCTCCCGTTGCCCGCTCCCGTCGTGTCCTGTGAGCTCCATCTTCCCCGTCTGCCCGTCTGTGCCTTTCGTTGACATCCCCTGTAGGACCGTGGGTGGCTCATGGGGGGCGGTGTCTCTGTTATGGCTGTTTTCCACACTGTTGGATTTAAAATGAAATCAAACTGCATTTTATTCCATTGAAAGTAGATGAGCCTTGATTGACATGATTCGTGTGTGGCGAATAGCAAACATTCCTGAGTTGCTGCGGCTGTCCGTGGGCACACACTTGCCCGCCTGGCCGAGCCTGAGTCTAGTGGCCAGTCGGGCCGGGCTCCTGGGTTTCCCAGGCTGCCCGGATGGTCCTGAGCCGCCGGCGGTGTTCAGAGAGGGCGGTGCAGCGGGACCGGGGGAGGCGGGTTGCTGCGTGGGTGGGGATCCGTCCCTCAGTGGCCGGATGTTGCTAAGGCGTGGCACCGGCCCATCCACAGGTCACCAACGAGATCATGCCGGTGCTGTCCTACTCATACATGCTGGTGCTGGTGCCCGTCTTCCTGCTCACCGACTACCTGCGCTACAAGCCCGTGCTGCTGCTGCAGGGCCTGAGCTTCGTGTGTGTGTGGCTGCTGCTGCTGCTGGGCCGCTCGGTGCTGCACATGCAGCTCATGGAGCTCTTCTACAGCGTCACCATGGCCGCGCGCATCGCCTACTCCTCCTACATCTTCTCCCTCGTGCGCCCAGCGCGCTACCAGCGCATGGCCGGCTACTCGCGCGCCGCGGTCCTGCTGGGCGTGTTCACCAGCTCAGTGCTGGGCCAGCTGCTGGTCACCGCGGGCGGCGTGTCCTTCACCGTGCTCAACTATGTGTCGCTGGGCTTCCTCACCTTCAGCCTGCTGCTCGCGCTCTTCCTGAAGCGCCCCAAGCGAAGCCTCTTCTTCAACCGCGGCGCGCCCCTGCGTGGGGCCTCGTCCTCGGAGCTGGGCCCCATGCGCCCCGGCCCGGCGCCGCGCGGGAAGCTGCAGGCCGCCTGCAGGGACTTTGTCCTGGTGCGCATGCTGCGGGAGCTGGGGGCCAGCCTACGCCTGCCGCAGCTGCGCATCTGGTCGCTCTGGTGGATCTTCAACTCCGCGGGCTACTACCTGGTCGTCTACTACGTGCACATCCTGTGGAACGTGGTGCGCCCGGCCACCGACAGCGCGCGCGTCTACAACGGCGCGGCTGAGGCCGCCTCCACGCTGCTCGGTACGCAGCCTGCGGGGCCGTCCCCTACCCTCAGCCCGCCCCTGGGCAGCGCCGCCCCCCAGCCAGACCCCAAGCAGCCAACCCTGAGAGCCTCCACCTCCAGCCCCGCTCCCCACACCTCCATCCACAGCTCTCCACACCCCTCACCTCCTCCCTCCAGCCCACTGTCCCCCCACACTCCCCGCCCCCCCCGGACGGCTGTGATGCCCCCTCCCCAGGTGCCATGACATCCTTCGCCGCTGGCTTCCTGAAGATCCGCTGGGCGCTGTGGTCCAAGCTGGTCATTGCGGGCATCACAGCGGTGCAGGCCGGGCTGGTCTTCCTCCTGTTCAGTTCGTACAGCATCTGGCCCTGCTACGCGGCCTTCGTGCTCTTCCGTGGCTTCTACCAGTTCCTCGTGCCCATTGCCACGTGAGTTCCACGGCTTCTGCGGGGAGGCTTGGGGGGCTGTGTGCTCGCCGCCCAGATTGACCCCTGTGCCCCTGCCTGTGTCAGCCTCCCGGGGCTTTGGTGTGACCTGCCTGCTGGGTGTCCCAGGTCCTCCCTGCACCAGGGCCCGCCCGGAGCCAACCGGGTCCCCCTTGCTCTCCTGGGGTCCACGGGCGCCCTGTGGCTCCTGCTGCTTTCCCAGACTCGCATCTCTGATGCCCACTGGGGCTCATGCTGTGCCCCGCTCCAAGCCCCACCGTGCACACCCCCTTTCTGAGCCCACGCCTGGGCCGGGGGACAGTGTGCACCTGTGTGGGTGCCGCGCTCACGCCCCACGCCGACACATAGTGATACGTCACACACTGACACCCCCACTTGCACACACACCCCCACATACCCATACTGCAGTGACACACCCACACAGCGACACACCACACGCTCAGAACACGCTCACACTGGCACAAACCACACACAGGTCCCTGACCTTCCTGGGGTGGCTCCTGGTCTGGCCTCCCTCCCCACCGGCCCCTCCACCTGGGGCCACACTCTGGCCACACCCAGCAGAGCATCCATCCCCTGCCTCCTCCTGAGCTGAGAGAGCGTCCTCCAGCGTCTGTCCCCAAGTTGCCCCCTCTGTTGCTTGGTGGCCCGACCTTGCCCGCACGTGGCTGGCACCACGCTCCCCCATCCTTTGCACGTTCCGCCCACAGGAGGCCGGGCACACACCCGGCACCCTTTCTCTCCTGCCCCAGCCACGTGCGCTGCTGGGGCTGCTCCCTGTGGTGGGCTCGCTCCACGTTCCCCGGGCTGTCACCGCCCTCCGCCTGTCAGGGCCCACGGCGTCCCGTGGTGGGCTCCCCGCTCCTGACCTTCAGCTCCCTGGAGAGGTGCTGCTGGTTCCGCTATCTTCTCTATGCATCTAGTAGACGGCGCTGTGAACATGTTTGCTAATTACGAAAGTCATGCTTGCCCACCGTGGAAAGGTCGAACCGTGCAGGGGCATGTGGAGAGGAAGGCACATGCTCGCCTGCAGTCCAGCCTCGCTGTGAAACGAAATTCAGGCCCACTGATCCATCCACGGCGCTGAGATCTTTTCTCTCCACATCCTGACGATGGCTCTCGGCTGAGTCCCGCAGGGAAGGGCCCCCAGGAGCACAGGCCTTGGACGGGGCTTCAGGACACGCATGGGTGCCTCCCTGTGCCTGACCACCGGCTCTGCGGGTGGAGCCAGGCTCGCCCTCCTGCTGTGGACTCAGCAGCCACTTGTGTCTGTGGACTCTTTCTGGGATGTTCTTTCGTGTATCTGGAACGTGCTTCCATCCGTGGCATCTGGCGGTGGCCCTCCTCTGCGTGAGTGTCAGCCCGAGTGGCATGGCTGGCCTTTCGCTCCACTGTGGTGTTTTCGGAGCACCGCGAGCTGTCCCCTGTGGTCCTCTTTGGGCTTCGGCCCCTGTCCTGTGTGCCTGGTCGTGGGGCTGCGCTGGCTCTGCCCGCCCTGGCCCAGGGGGCCTCTGGCCACTCCGGCCCCCGCCCTGCAGTGCCTGCTGTCCACCAGCACCTGCAGGACTCATGCGCATTTTCGTTTTTCTTCAGATGAACTTTAGCACATTTTTGGTCCAGTTCTTTTTTTTTTTTTTTTTTTTAAACACTTTGGGATTTTAACGGGCACTGTGTCCAAGTGCTGATTTCTCAGTGGAGGATCAGGGCTGTGGTGCCATTCTTTCCCGTGAGGTGCCTACCAGGTGCGCCCTGGCCACGCTCGCTCCCCCAACCCCCCAAGTCCCAGGTCTCACTGCGGTGTCTCTCATTTGTTGAATATTTGACCTTGAAAGGTTTTTGTTTCAGACTTTTCTGTCTGTGCCCACGGGTTCTCGTGGTGATTTTCAGAGCCTTTTGATGTGATTGGGACCTGGCCCGTCCCGGAGCCGCCTGGAGACCTGCCGAGCATCTCCCCGCACCTGTGTTGCTGCTGCGGCGTCCCCTGCGCGGGTTCAGCATCGGAAACGCCCCAGATCTGCACTGGTGCCCATGCGACACCGCAGCAAAGGCCCCACACCCAGCCTCGCGCAATGGGTCGCAGTCAGAACACAGTTATGCTTTTTGCACAAAAGCATCGAAAGCAATTTCGTGTGTGTCAGGTACAGACAGAATGTGAATGAGTCTCGTGTTTAGACCTGGGCCCCTCCCAAGATACTTCAATACGTTTGTGAGAATATTCCAACATCTGAACACTTCTAGCCACAGGCGTTTTGGATGAGGGGTTCTCCGCCTGCGCTGGCCCTGCGGCCTGCGTGGCAGCTCCCAGCGTGGCCGCCCCTGCCCTTCCCCCGCAGTCTGATCCTGGTCTGCACTTCCCGTTCAGTTTTCAGATCGCGTCTTCCCTGTCTAAAGAGCTCTGCGCCCTGGTCTTCGGAGTCAACACGTTCTTTGCCACCATTCTCAAAACCATCATCACGCTCATCGTCTCAGACAAGCGGGGCCTGGGCCTCGTGGTCCACTCGCAGGTGAGCCCGTTACGGGTTTGTGTCCTCGCAAGGGAAGCCACGCGTGGGGTCCCTGCTAAGGCCTCCTGGTGCCTACCAGGTATGGGGGCCGCTGTGGGCTGGGGGTGCAGAGGACAGGTCCGGGCACCTCCAAGAGGATGTACCGGGCACGGCGGAGTAGGCAGCTCGCACGGTGGGGTTGACCCAGCCACTGCCCGCCACGGCTGACCCATCCTCCATCTCCACTCCACACCTGCGGCGGTGCAGGCCTGGTGGCCGGGGCCCGGGTTAGAGCACACTTGAGCTTGTTCTCTCCGGGGAGGAGGCCAGGTGGGCTGGTCGGTTTCCGCGAGGGCCTGTCCAGGTCCCCTCTCCCTTTCCCACCCCTCGTTGGGGTTTTTGGTGCTTCTGGGAAGAGCTTGAGGTTCCCATTGGCTGTGTGGTCGGGGACACTCATGTGTTTAACGCCCAGGTCCCAGCCAAGCAGGATCTGTCTGAGTGTGTGGAGTTAGCCGGGTGGTGGGCACAGTGGGCTCCTCGGTGGTGCCCCATCTTAGGCTGCGGCTGGACCAGCGCCTTGGCCAGCGGAACTTTGTCCACTGGGAGCCCAGGTTTTGCTGGCAAGAGGCTTATCAGGGCTTGTCCTCTGAGGGTGCCGAGTGGTGGCTCCAAAGTTCAGCATTGAGTCCGTGTGGCCAGGAAGGAGGCCCGGGTCAGGAACAGACGTCCCAGTTACCCGGGCACAGATTGCCCCGCAAGGAGACTTGCCCTGTGGGGCTTGGAAATGCCCTTCAGGTGAGGACGGCAGAGTCAAGCTGTTCTCGGTATGCAGGGACGTGGCACTGGAAGGCTCGTGTTGGCTCTACAGTACCCGGCGTGGGCCGGGCTGTGCAGCAGTCTGGCTGGCCCGGGAGGCACCGCTCTGTCTTGGGAGCCCAGCTGTCTCCCACGCCCAGGCAGCAGTGGCTGTCTGTGTGTCGGGGCGGGAGGGGCCTTCCCAGAGACTCTGGAGGCCCAATGTGGCCCCAGCCTTGCAGGCCTGGCTTCTGACCCGCGGCACTGACCCTGAGCACACGCCCTCACCCCCAGCCCACCCTGGAGCTGCGGGGCCCTCGGGGTTCGCTTGGAGGGGCTGGAGCCGTCTTCCCACAGGGCTGGCCCTGGGAGCCCCTTCCCTTCCCCTCCCCGCTGGTCCTGGCCTTGGGCCCTGCCCCGAGGGGCCGTGGGGAGGCCGAGGCAGGTGCCGGCTGCATTCGTGGCTGCCTCACTTCAAGTTGACAAAAATACATCGACTCCTCTCTGGCCGGTTTTATTTGTGGGTCAGAGGTGACGCCAGTGGGGCGTTACATCCACGACCAGGAGTGCTGGCGGGTCCAGAGGAGGGTGCAGCCGCTGTCATGTCCCGGTCCCCCTACCGCGCTTTGGGTGTCCCTGTCTTGCGCCATCCTGAGCAGAAGAGTAGCGGGGACGGGAGTTCCTGCTCAGCAGGGGCAAAGCCAGGGGACCGGCGGGGGCCGCGCTGGGGCACAGGAAGCCAGCAGGTCTGGAGTGTTCTTGGGTTTGTTTTGTAAATTAAACTTTATTTTGGGGTAATTTTAACTTCACATGTAGTTTAAGAAATAATACAGAGGTTCATGTATCCTGTGCCCCGTTTTCCTGATGGTCACATCTTACAGGTTTGTAGGATGTCACCACCAGCACGTTGGCGTATAGTCAAGTTCCAGAACATTCCATCCCCGCAGGATCCCCCATGCTTCCTCTTCACGGCCCACCTTACTCCTAGCCCCACCCCTCTCACCCCTGGCAGCCACTGACCGCTCCACCATGCGCCATTATCTCGGGAGCGTTCCGTACGCGCCGTCTTGCCTCGCGTAACCTTTGGGCATCGGCCTTTTTCGCGCCGCGCTTTTCTCTGGAGGTGGCCCGGGTTGCTGCGGTAGCACCGGCCATTCCCTGGTGTGCGTGTAGCGCCACCTGTTTACTCACCACTGGGGGACTGTGGGGTGTTCCCTGTTTGGGGATATCACAGATAAAACTGCTACAGATGTTCTCGTGCAGGTTTTTGTGAATGTGGGTGTTCATTTCTCTGGGACCAACGCCCGGAGGTGCGGTTGCTGGGTCCCATCGCGGTCGTGTGTTGTTTTCAAGGGTGGTTGCGCCATTTTATGTCCCCACCGGCCGCGGTGAGATCCACCTGCTCCACAGCCCTCAGCACTCGGTGCTGTTGTTACTTTAGCTGCTCCGACAGGTGTGCAGCGTTACCTTGTTATGGTTTTAATTTGCGTTTCCCTGATGGGTTGTGGTGTCGAACGTCCCCACGTGCTTGCTGGCTGTCCATGTGTCCTTGGGGCAGTGTTTCCTCAGACCTCTGCCTCTCTTCTGGTTGGATTGCTCTTGCCGCTGGGTCTTGAGTTTGTGTGTCTAGATATTAGTCTTTTGTTGAGTATATATGGTTTGCAAATATTTTTTCAAGTCTGTAGGTTGTTTCATCTTCTTAGTTTCCATGAGCTCTGATTTAACAATTCTTTTTTATGGATCATACGTATGGTGTCAAGTCTAAGAACTCTGCCAGCCCTAAATTCAGAAGATTTTCCCCAGTTTCTTTATACAGGTTTTATAATTTTGTGTTTAAGTCTGTGATCCATTATGGGTTAATTTTTATATAAGGTGTGAGGTTTAGGTCGAGGTTTTCTTTTTTCGGCCTGTGTGTCCATTTGTTCCAGCATCATTTGTAGAAAAGACTTATCTTGCCTCCGTTGAATTGCTTTTGCACATTTGTCAAAAGTTGGGCATATTTATGTGAGTCTATTTCTGGTTTTTTCCTGTCCCATTGAGCTGTGTGCCTACCGTTTTAATGGTACCGCATTGTCTTGGTTATGAAGCTTTATTTTAAGTTTTGAAATTGGCTAGACTGATTCCTCCAACTTTTTTCTTTTTATTCAAAATTGTGTCCACTATTATGTTTTGTTTTTTCATATATGTTTTAGAGTAATCTTCTCTATATCTACGAAAATTCTTGCTCCAATAAGCAGTGGCACTAAGCCAGTCTATCAGTTTCAGAGAGATCGACACCTTTACTGTGTTGAGTTTTCCAATCCTTGAACATGGTGTATCTCTCCATTTATTTAGATTTGCTTTGATTTCTTTCATCATTTTGTAGTTTTCCACATATAAGTACTGTGCATGTTTTATTTATACTTTATTTCTTTTTTGAACAATTATAAATGAAACAATATTTTAAATTTTAGCCTCTGTATTAGTCTGCTTGGGCTACCATAACAAAGTAACACAGACTAGGTGGCTTAAACAACAGAAATTTATTCTCACTGTTCCGGAGGCTGAACATCTGCGATTGAGGTATCCTGAAGCGTCTCTCCTTGGCTTGCAAATGGCGTCTTCTCCACGTCTTCACGTGGTGTTTTCTCTGTGTGGTCCTCCCTGGTATCTCTCTTCTTACAAAGACACCAGTCAACTTGGACTAGGGTGTCACCCTTATGACCTCATTTAACCATAATTACCTCTTTAAAGGCCTATCTCCAAAGGCAGTGTCATTGGGGGTTAGGGCTTCAACATAAGAATTTGGGGGGTACATAATTTAGTCCATAACAGAGTACATGCATTCATTGCTAGTGTGTAGAAATACAGTTGATATTCGTGTGTTTATCTTGTATCCTGCAACTTTGTGGAGCTTACTTGTTAGTTCTAGGAGGTTTTCTGGTGGTTGCATTTGTTTTTGTTTTTTAGATTGCTTGAGATTTTCTGTGAGGATAATCATGTCATTTGTAAATAGGGACCATTTGATTTCTTGCTTTCTGATCTGTGTATTTTTATTTTCTTTTCTTGCCTTATTGCACTGGCTAGAACTTTACTCTTGTGTCCCTTCTGCTTGCTTTAGGTTTATTTTGCTTTTCTTTTTCTAGGTTCTTGAGGTGAGAGATTATTGATTTGAGACTTTTCTTCTTTTCTAATGTATGTGTGTAGCGCCATGAATTTCCCCTCTGTACTGCTTTAGCTGTATCCCATAAATTTTTATATGCTGTATTTTCACTTTCACTCATTTTAATGTATTTTTTACTGCATCATTATTTCAAAGTGTGTGGTGTAGTTTCCAAGTGTTTTTGAGACTTTCTTGTTATCTTTCTGTCATTAATTTCTTTTTGGATTCTTTTGTGATCAGAAAACTCATTCTATATGATTTCAATCCTTTTAAATTTGCTGGAGCTTGTTTTGTGGCCCAGAATATTGTCTGTTTTGGTATATGCTGCGGCACTTGGAAAGGATGTGTATTCTTTTGTTGGGCGGTGTGTTCCATAAGCGCTGATCAGATCCCGTGGACTGAGGGTGTTCTTGATTTCTTCTTCATTCTTGTGGATTCTGTCTAGTTACATCGTTATGGAGAGAGGCGCATTGAAGTCTCCAAGTGTGATCACGGGATCTGTGTCTCCTTTCGGTTTTATCACGTCTTTGCTTCTCGCATTTGCGGCTCTTTTGCTTGCCGCGTACACGTCTGGGATGTGTCTGGGTGATTGACCCTGTTATCATCGTGTCATTTCCCTCTGTCTCTGGTCACTGCCTTTGCTCTGACACTTACCTCACATGTGATCAACATAGCCACTCCTGCTTCCCTTTGATTATTGTTTGCATGGTGAAGCCTTTTGCATCCTTCTGCTTTCAACCTTCCTGTCTTGCTATATTCGAAGTGCTTTTCTTGTAAACAGCAGAGCAGGCGGCAGAGTAATGGTTTTTAATCTAGTCTGCCAACCTCTGTCTTACAGTTGTTGGCATATTTACACCATTTGTGTTTAAGGTAATAATTTATATATTAGAGCTTAAGTCTGCTGTTTCGTATTTTATTTTTCATTTATTCTCTGTTTTTAGTCCTTGGTTTCTTTTTTGCACCTTCCAGTTGGTTACTTGCACAATCTGTGTAGTTTTGTTTGGGTTTGTCTGTTGTGTTTCGAGTGTGCTTCCTGGTGTAACTTTTTGGTGGTTGCTTTGTGTATCACGTGACTGGTTTGAACACAGTGTGGGAAAAGTGCCTTTGTCAGTACAATTGCCTTAGATATAGATATTTTCTCTGCATACTTTTAGTGCCACATAAGTCAGTGTGGTAGTTTTTGCGTGGAGGAAATACTTTATTTACCTGTAACTTTGTCTACGGTATTCTTCCTTCCTTGTTTCAAGATTCTTCCATCATCTCTTTTGTTAGAGCACTTCTCTTTGCCTTTATTTTAGGTAAGTTTGCTGGCGACAATTGTTCTCTTAATATTTCTTCACCTACGAATGTCTCGATTTCCCTTTGATTCCCTGTATGTAGGAGCCTGGGTGGGCGGTGTTTTCCTCTTAGCACGTGGAAAATGCGATGCCACGTCCTCGTGGCCCCTGGCTTTCTGATGGGAAATCCACGTCATTCAAACTGTTTTCCCTGATGTAATTTTTCTCTGGTTACTTGCAAGATTTTTCCTTTATTTTTACATTTCATTTTTAGAAGTTTGGATATGGTGTGTGTTGGTGTGGTTTTCTTTGAGCTATTTCAACCCATCCCCTTTCTCTTCTCTTTCTGGACTCCCATGGCACAAATGTTCCGTCTTGTCCTGTACGGTCCCACACGGGGGCCAAGGCTTTGTGTGTGGTTTTTTTTTTAAAGTCTGTTTTTTGTTGTTCCGATTGGGGGGCCAGTTTCTGTTGTTCTAGCTCCAGTTCACTGATTCATTTCTCTGTCTCTTCCATTTTGTTGAGACTATTCATGGAGTTTATTTTGGTTGTTGTAGCTTTCAGTTATAAATTTTATTATTTCTCCTATTTCTTTGCTGAGACGATGTTTTTCGTTTGTTTCCAACCCGTTTGGTTTTGCTCACTGAAGCACGTTTGTGGTGGCTGCTTTCAAGTTTTCCCCAGATAATTCTAACACCTCTGTCTTGCTGTTGGTATCTGTCGATTGTCTTTCATTCAGTTCAAGATCTTTGTGGTTCTAAGTGTGCTGAGTGATTTTTGATTGAATGTAGGCGTTTGGGGTATGATGTGACGAGACTGGATCTTATTTAACCCTCTGTTTGGCTGTTTTTCCTGGCACAGCTGCAGCAGGGAAGGGGCTTGTGTGTCTTGCTATAGCCAGGTGGGTGAAGTCCAGGCTCCCACTCAGCCTTCGTGAGGCATGGCGGAGGGTGGGTGAGAGTCCAGACTCTCCACTTGCCGCTGTCTGATAGCAGCCGTCACCGGGACTCGGTGCGGGCGGGGTCCGGGTGCCGCGCTCCTTGCTGGCGTGGGCGGGTGGGGTCCGGGCCTTTCTGTGGTGTGTGGCTGGGGAGTGATTCTTGTCTGGGGCTTCCCCGCCTGCTGGGCCGCCCCCTCCTGGTTCCTTGGCCGGGGACAGCGGCGTGCGTGCTGGGTCTGTCTGCATTTCCAGCTTGCGAGCTTCTTCAGTCCCAAAAATACGCAGCAGAGAGAACCAGCCTGGGGAGCAGCACCGGGTCACTCCCTGGGCCGGGTCCCTGCTGGTCCTCGTGCTTCTGTGCACTTTCCAGAGCCTTCCGTGTTTCTTGCGCAGCGTCTCAGGATTTCAGTTGTTCGCCAGCCCCGTCTTCCTGGAGGCAGCGTCCTCGCAGGTTCATTTCCCGTTTGCGTTAAAACGAGCTTTCCTGGATGGGTGCCGGGTGGCGGGGTCTCGCGCAGAACTCACGCTGGGCTCTTCCCACAGGAGCCCCGAGACCCCCTGGCCTCCTGGACCCTCTGGTACGGGGGCTGGTGTGGCCCTGCCCGTGCAGGGGAGGTATCAGTCCCTCCCGCCCTGGCTTTGGGAGCCGGGGGGGGGCGGGGGTTCCTTTTTGTCATCAAGGTGCCCCTTCTGCCACCAGGGCGGGGCTCAGCCTGCAGGGGCTGCGCAGGTCTCCGCGGTGGGCGCAGGGCCTAAGGAGGAGCTCTCTTCACCTGGTTCTGCTGGTGGAACCTTCTGGCACTCAGGCATGTCCTCGTGCCGTCTCGGCAGCCATGAGGACGCAGCCCCAGGAAGCACGGCCTTGGAAACAGGCCCTGGAGGCCACACGTAGGCAGGATGCGCACCGGGGCTGTAGGGTCTCTTGGAAAAGTGGCAGGAGCCCCCACGTCAGGGCTGTGCCAGGCATGGCCAGAAAGCGGGCTGGCGCCTGGGGCCCCTGCGACCCAGGCAGTGTTGGCGGCAGCCTCCGAGCCGGAGGAGGGAGACCACGGGGCGGGCATTGCGGGTGGGGATAGGGCTTGGAGCTGGGCCCGAGGCCTCACTGGGCCCCTGTGTTCCAGTTCCAGGTCTACTTCATGTACTTCCTGGTCCTCTCCGTGCTCTACCTCCTGGGGGCCGTGCTCGATGGCCTGCGGCACTTCCGGCAGGGTCACCAGCCACTGCCCCTGGCCCAGGAGCTGAGGAGCCCCCTGGAGGAGAAGGCTGAGGAGGGGCTCAGTCTGCAGGACGGGGCCCTCCGCAGCCCGCAGCCCTCTGCCCTGCCACCGCACCCGCCACCGCACCCGGAGGACAGCTCCTGGGCTTCTGGGCCGGCCTCTCAGGGGCAGAGCCAGCCTGCCCTGGCCCAGCCCTCTCTCCTGCCCCAGCCCAGTGGGCAGCTGGGCTCCTGACGCCAGAGGGAGCCTTCCTGTCTGCACTCCTGCCCGGACCAAGCCTGGGGCCCTGAGCTCACACGCGTGGTTCTCAGCATGGACCAGTGACTCTGGGGCCCCTGGTGCCTTTGCTTGTGACCCTCCATGTATCCCCGACCAATGCCCTGCGGGCTGCCTGCCTTAGTGAGGGTCCTTGGCCTCAGCTTGCCCCGCTGGTGGCCCCCTGAGAACCCCCTCCCCAGCCCTGCTGCACACCCTGGCATCGGTGCCTGTTGGGAACACTCAGAGCAGCTGCCTGGCTGTGCCGCCCCTGCTGGGCCCCGTGGGCTCCGGCTGCTGCGCTGGCCTGGAAGAGGCTGGCTGGGTCCTGGTGTCCCCTGGGGAGGCACAAGGCAAGTCCCGTGTGTCCCTGGGGCTGGCGAGGTGGCCTAGATGTCAGCCAAGGGGACACCAGCCCCATAGAACGTCCCGGACCCTTCAGGGCCCAGCTGGGAGCCTGGGTTCCCCCAGCCGTAGCTAAATTGGGGCGTTTCCAGTTCTAGGTGCTACAGTGTCAAATGAGGTTCTGATCTTTTTTTTATTTTTTAACGTAAAATGAGGAAATGTATTTGGCTTCTCTGCCTCTGCGGGAGAAGCTGTTCTCAGGTTGCAGGCAGACACGTCCCCGTCATGGCCCTGGTCCTTGGAGCCAGTTCCTCCTCCCACCTGTGGCTTCAGCCCAGGGTCCTCCGTGCTGACATGGGTCAACTCTGACCTGCGTGTCCTTGGAGAGCTGGTCACATGCTCACGCTGGCCAGGGAGGACTGGTCCCTGTCCCGTGGACATGCCGCCTTCCTGGGCCAGCGCTGGAGAGAGGTGTTCCAGTGGCCTCAGCGTCTGGGGGCCACTCATGTGTCACTTGGAGATGCAAGACAGTCTGTCATACGAACACTCTTTCCAACATACATTAAACCAACCGTGAGACCTGAGCGAGAGACGGCTCCTGATTCTGGGCCGGCCTGGCCTGCTGGGTGGGGCCAGCAGTGAGGGAGGAGGCCAGGAGCGGCCCAGCCTTCCCCTCCCCGTCTCAAGCAAGGACCCCCCCGAGGGCCCTTGGTGCCTGCGAGCCCCTCCCCTCCACGACCTGTCTCCCGGGGACTCTGGGCAGTGTCTGCACTTGGCAGACCCCAGTGAGAGGCAGCAGCTGGGAGCCAGCTCAGCACGGGAAGCTGGGGATGGAATTTTTGGCCGAGGGGCCACTGGAGCTGGCTATGCCTGGGGGGCTCCCCGGGCCAGCTCAGGTGAGAGGGGTATCTTGGGGCACCCTGGGTCGAGGGTCCAGGAGAAGGATGGCCCGAGCCATAGCCCGTGGTGTTGGCCAGAGGGGGCCGTGGACCCCAGGTGCGTCCCGGCTGCGAAGGGGCCCCTCTTCCGGGACAGCAGAACATGATGTGGAGCTAGGGGCTGAGGGTGCAGGAAAGCAGCATGACCACAGCCTGCCCTGGCCACTGCACACTGCGAACCCTGCGGTCAACCCGCAGCGCAGGGACCGCCTAGCGCCCTCACCCAGCAAGGTCCCTCTCACCAGCGTCAGGGCCCCCAGGGCCTGCGCCCCCCACCCTGCACTGGCTCTGAGGACAGCCTTGCTCCTGCTCCGGGGAGCAAGCCCAGTGTGCACAGCCCTCGGGTACCGCAGCTGCACAGAGAACACGGCGCAGACCCACCAACAGGCTTGGAATAGGAGCCCTGAGAGTGTGTCTTCACGTGCATGCATGCCTGCGTGCACACCAGTGTACACACACGCACATGCACACACCTGTGTACACACATGCACACCAGTGTACATGCGCACACCTGTGTATACACACGCACACCTGAGTGCACACCAGCGTACACACATGCGCACACCAGCGTACACGCACATGCGCACACCTGTGTACACGCACGCACACCTGTGTGTACACGCACAAGCGCACACCTGTGCACACGCACGCATGTGCGCACACCTGTGCTCCCTCAGCAGTTCCCGCCAGCTGGGCCGTCCAGTGACTAAAGTTCGGAGCCTCATTTTGGATAATTTTGCTCTCCTGACAGTGAAGGCTTCCAGCAAACACATCTCAGTGCAAAGGTCATTTTTATTTGGTGCCTGTTTGACCTGGTGCCCCCATCACACGCGGTTACGGAACCAGCCCCACGGGTTTGCTACAGTCCCGTGGCAGGTGCACGCTGGCCACACCGTGGTCCGCCTGGCGCTGCCCTGAGCGCACACATCTGTCCACGGAAACAACGCTGTCGCACAGACGCTGTTGGGCTTTGGCCGAGGACGCACCTCGGTGGCTGCTCTTCCCGCCAGCTTCCCAGAGACGCCTGCATGCCCCCGAAGGCCCCCCCAGTCCCCCATGAGGAGAGCAAGGATGTGGGTTTTCTGGGAGACAGTCGGTGACCTGTGCCCAGGGCCAGCCCTTTGAAGTGCTGGTGCGGACAGGCGGTGGTGGCCCTCACCTGCTGCCCTGTGCACCAGCCTCGGCCTCCTTGCTGTGGCCTTGTCCTGTCCGGGCACACACTGGGCAGCGCTGGCCGAGCCCCGTCCTGGCGGGGGCTCCTGGCTGTCCCCTTCGCTGCCTGGGCTTCAGAGCCTGTGGCCTGCAGAGGTGGACCCAGGACCTTGGGTGTTGGGGCTGGGACCTGTGGGTTGGTTTGGGCCCCGCTGGGCGGAGACAGGGCTGGACATCCCCACCCTGGACAGGGGTGCCAGGTGCGGGACAGGAGCCCTGCACCCCGACTCCTGGGTCCCTCAAAACTCCCAGGTTGGACGTGGCCGAAGTTGAGCTCTCTGCTGTGGATGTGACCTCACGGGTCACGTGGGACGCCATCGCAGGGCAGAGGCCTAAAGACAGGCCCCACGTGCCAGCGCAGGCTCCAGGGAAGGCAACGGCCAGAGTCTGGCCATGTCCCAGCCCTGCGCACGGTGCCGGCGACAGGCCAGAGCCTGGGCCAGCAAAGAGGCGGGTGCCCCTTGCCCTGTGACCTGAGCTGGCCTGGTCACCGCAAGGAGAGGCTGGGTGGTCGCGTGCTGAGCGTGGCCTCAGCCCCCGTGCCTGGCCGGGCTGGTCTCCAAATGGGCCTGGGCTTTGAGCACAGAAGAGGTGCCAGGTAGGAAACTGAGTCAGCGCCTGCCAGGCAATCAAGGGCCGTTGGTGGCACCTGGCAGGCCCAGAGGAGCCCGTGTGCCTGGGGTGGGCACAGCCTCCCGAGCAGGAGTCCCGGAGTTGGCCTGTTGCTGGAATCGAGCTGTGGTCTGGCTGGGCTGAGGCTCCACTTGGCGCCCCCAGGTTGACCCTGGCCAGGCTAGTGGGCTCCCGGGTTCCTGGACAAGAGGGGTGGGTGGACACACGTCTTGGCAGAAAGCTTCTGTTTTAAATTTTTTAAAAAATACACTCTTTGGCTTCCTTTTATTTCTCGAGGATTACATGAAATGTGAACTACACAAGGACCCCCAGCCGGTCCCCGGGGTGCCGGCCGGACGCTCCCTGTCCACAGTGGGGGCTTCCGCTGGCCCCGCCACCTGTCCCCTCTGGCCACCACGTCCAGGCGCCAGGGCTACTGGGAGCCGCTCACAAAGCTGTTCTCGATGCAGAGCACGGCGTAGGCGCCGCGGCAGCTCGCGGCCTGCTGGCCCAGCAGCCTGCCCGCCAGCAGCGAGGAGGCTTGGCCTGTGGTCTCGGGGGCCTCCGTCCGCCACGTCTCACAGTAGCTCTCGGTCAGCCGGCGCCCGTTGGGGTCCGAGCCGTGCCACACGCTCTTTTGGGGCCTGCAAGAGGCACCGGCTGTCAGCCGCACCCAGATCTGCTCCCCCTGGGCCGAGGAGGGGCCCCCAATCTGGAGGCCACGCGGCTTCCCTGCCGGCTGCCTGTCCGAGGGGCTCCACCTCCGGGCCTCACCCCACGCTGCCCCTGCTGGGCACCCTGCGCAGAGGTGCGGGTCAGCCAGGCCCAGGTGCCTCAGGCGGATCCTGCCAGCTGGGTGGGCCTGGCCCCGCGTGACAAAGGTGTCCTGGTGCCACCTTGCTAGGAACAAGCTCTGCCTGCCTGGGGACAGCCCCGCCCCTCCCAAAGCTCTCAGGTCAGGGACAAGGGTGGCCCTTGGCAGGTGCATCTCAGTAAGAGGATGGCCAAGGGCCCGGCACCTCCAGGGGCACACCTGTGTGACACCTGAAGACACCCTTGTAAAAGCAGAGCCCTGGGGGAACGGGCACATCACAGCTGGTGGGCAGGGGAACATCTGGTGTGACGCCTTTTTGAGGGCATTCTGGCAATTTCTGTCGCTCTTTCACGTGCAGGCATGCTCTCAGAATTGCCCTTGTTCATCCTCAGTGAGTGATTCACTGTGATGTCACGTGCAGCCCACGGGGTTGGTCACGTCGTCACGGGCGCGTGGGGCCGGCCAGTCGTGGACAAGAGGGCTCGGGTGCCTGGGGTGCTCTTAGAACCAGGTTGCTCTTAGCAACGGTGCTGAGGGTTGCTCCCAGCGAGCAGTTTCCTTTTTTCTGTATGCTCTATGGACTTTACAATTTTTAAAAAGCCTGTATAGGATCAGTTCAAAGACTTAGGGTGACACGTTGGGAGCCAGGAAGACAGGGCACACGTCACCCCTTTGCTGGGAGCTCTGCAGAAGCTCTGTGCCGTCTGCCCTTGGGGACCTACCAGGCCGGGTGTCTCAGGACGTCTTTGCCGTCGAAGGAGAAGATGCGGGCCCCGGGCTTCAGCTGGGCCTGGGAGCCTGAGAACAGGGCCTCCCAGCTGGGAAACAGCACCTCGTCCTGTGTGGGAGAGTGGGTGTGGGCTCTCGGTCCCGTCACATCCTGCCCGAGGGACCAGGCAGTACACCGAGCCCAGCAGGGTGGCCCCGCGGCCCCGAGAGGCCCCTCAGCTGAGGCAGGGGACCCTGGCCCATCAGGGTGGGCTGGGCCGGAGGCTGCCCCTCCCCAGCTCTGGGCCTGGGGCTGCGAGTCCTCACTCGGCGCTAGGGACGCTGGTGCTCCCAGGGCATCTGGTGACCACAGCCCGGTTCACGAAAAGGAGCCACGGATGAGGCCCCCTGAGGGGTATTGGTGAGAGGGGCCCCAGGCTGGGCGGCCCGGGGGACGTTTCCTGACCCCAGGCTCATGCATAGGTTGTGTCCTCCCAGCCCTGCCCGGCGTGGCCGGTGGCGCAGGAGTCCCTGGAAACATCCAGGCCGGAGGGGACAGGACGCTGGGAGGCGCCGCCAAGGGTGCAGGGGCCATGAAGGGACTTTGTCAGAGGCCCTGGGGAGGTGGCCCAGGGTGCAGAGAGGGGTGTTCTGGGGCTGTGACCCACCCGCACCCACTGGCGCCTGCCCTGATGTCACTGGGGGGTGTGGTGGCCACACCACGGCGGCCTCCACAGGCCCTCGAGGGAAGCCCCTGCCGTGACCACGCACCCGAGGCCGGGCTCGGGTGCGTGAGTGGGACTCATCGTGGCTCGCGGGACAGGCCGACCCACCTTGAGGTTGACGATGGGCACAGCTGCGCGGTCGGCGCGGCGCACGATGCTGTAGAGGTCCTGCAGCCGCGAGGACAGGAAGGCCCGGAAGGTGCCAGCCAGCCCCGCGGCCCGCGCCTGCTGGAAGCACTGGAAATCGGCCCCACGGATGCCGCGCATGCCGCCCGACAGTGGGCTGTTGAGCGCGATCAGGTGAAGCTGCAGAGAAGCCGCGCCGCGTCAGGGACCGTGACCCACACCGCCCTCACCCCAAGCCAGGCCCCCAGAGGCCCACCCCCGTGACAACTGCGGGTGGCTCTACCCAGGACCTCGAGTCTTGGCCCCTGGCCCAGGGCAGCACAGGTGGTGTCAGGTGCCACCGGCCCAAGAAGCAGCCTCCACCTGGCCCCGCCCTCGGCCCACCGGCTGCAGAGCACGGCTGTGGCCTCGTGTGCCGGCAGACGCTCCCAGGTCTCCGCGCGAGCCAGGACTGGCCTCACGGGCGTAACTTGTGTGGGCAGCCACCGGCCACCAGTGCGCAAGTCCCAGGCTTGGCTGGCCCTGCCACGCGCGGCCCCCATCAGCCAAGCCCGGCCCCCATCAGCCAAGCCCCCCACCCCAGGCCCGGGGACCTCCCTGGCAGCGCCGGAGTGTCCACATTCTCCGCCACCCACTGGGGCACTCACCACCGGCTGGAAGTCCTGGTGGGTGTGGGCAGGTGGGCCCGTGGGGCGCGCCGGCCGGAGGTGCACATAGGAGCCGTGGTGCGGAGCTCCGGGGTAGGGCTGGGGGGCGGGTAGGCGCGGGGGGCTGGCCAGGATGTCGTCTGCCCGCCAGGGCCGTGCGGTGGAGTGGGGGTGCTCCCGCCGGGGGTACGGGTTGCTGTCGTGCAGCTGCACCACGGGGGGCTGCAGGGCGGCCACCTCGTTGTCCTGCGGGTCAGGAGGCCCGTGGGGGGCTCAGGCACCAGGGGTCCGGGTTGCCCCTCCCAGGACGCCCCCCTCCACCTGCACCCTCTCTGCTCTCGGAGGGCTGGGCTGGGCTTCCGAGGGGTGGGCAGGAAGCAGCACCTGCCTGGGGGTTCCCGGGGTGTGCAGGCAGGGGCTGGGGGGCGCCCTGCCAGCTTACGACGCCCCTGCCCAGGCATCCCAGGCCCCGCTGCACATAGAGGCCACAGTCCTTGCCACTGCCCAGGCCCAGGGCCCCAGCACACGCTCCTGAGCTCCGGTGGTGGCTTCTACTCCTGGGGGTGCTGCAGGGTGAGGCAGCCCTTGCTCGGGAGACTAGAAGGTCCTACCCACCCGCCTGCCTCAGGGCTGTCCCCTCCTGAGCCTGGCGCTCTGGGTGGGGAGGACAAACACACGAGATGTGACTTGGGCCCCACGGAGCATCTAGCCACAAAGACACAATCAGGGACACAAGTGGGGGCGGCGCCTGGGACGGCCGACACCACGGTGGTCTGCGCCCGCTTTTCAGGTGGGGGCTGGCCACGGGTCACACGCGGGGTTCCAGGGCTCCCGAGTTCCCGCTGTTGCTCGGGAAACCTGAGACAGGGTGTGTCCCTTGCACCGTGACCTGCCACTGAGTCTCTAAAACAGAAAGCTCCTTACCGTCCCCCGCGGGAGTGGCGTCCGGGCCTCCAGCTGGAAGAGAGCAGGGGGTCACTGCAGGGCCCCAGCCCCGCCCTCCCCCAGCGCGGTCGTCCCAGGGCCGGATGCTACCATGACCCGGGCTGCACCCTGGGGCTGCAGGGACCCGGGCACACAGCGGGCACGGCCGGGACCCACAGCCTCTTCCCGGCCAGAGGAAGGGCCTGGAGCGGGGACTGCTGGGGGGCCTCGGTGAGGTCAGTGTCACAGGGGAGGGAGGAGTCAGGGGCTCCCCATGGTTCAGGGGCTGCGTCAACCCGCAGGTCAGACGCGGCTGTCGAGGACGTAACAGCTGTTTGGGGGCCCTGGACTGCGTTCACCCCCACACTCGCCCCACAGATGCCAGGCCTCCGCGGGGCCCAGGAGCAGAAAGGGCTGCTCAGGGGTGTTCGCGCCGCACGGCGCGGGAAGCAGGACGGGCTGCGTGGCGCGGGGATGCCGCCCGACGCCCCTCCTGTGAGACGCCCGGTCTTGTCGACAAGAGCGCGTTGACCGCCACCTTGCACGCACTCACGACAGCGTGAGCAACCGGAGCGAGTAAAGGTAACGCACACAGCGCCTTCGTCTACTTCTAAAAGGGTGAGGACCACCTTTCTGTAAAATCCGAAACTGCCCATAAAAGTTGTTTACTAATGAAAAAAAGGGAATTGTACGCGAATCACCAGAAGCCCCGGCTGCTGCCCGCCCGTCCCTGCGCAGGGCCTGGTCTCTGCCTGTCCCTGGTCCCAGCCCACGTGAGGAGGGAGAGTGCCCCCAGAACCCACCTGGACCTTGCGGAACCCGTTCCGGACGCGGACATAGAGCTCCTCCCGCTCGGCCACGAACATGAGCCAGCCCTCAGGCACCTCGTGCACCTGGTCCAGCAGGGCCTGGTACGTGGCCCAGATCCTCACCTGCTGGAACCCCAAACCCACGCAATGCGGCTGCTGTCCACGGCACCGGGGCCCCCACAGGAGGTTCGGCCCGGATGGAAGGGAAGGTGCCGCCCACCGGCCCAGGTGCAGCTGCCAACCCCTGGGTCCCGGCGGGGCACGGCTCTGGTGGGCTCGGGCGTTTGGGGGTGTTGGGTGGGGAGAGCAGGAGCGTGGACGTGGACGCCATTGCCAGTCGAGACTTGGTGGCGGCCCGTGTGAGCAGCATGGGGGACCCCGGCGCACCTGGCCTCAGAGCACGGTGGACCATCCCCGGGCCCACCCAGCCCCCAGCCCTGGCACTTCCGCGTTGGAAACCGCAGCTCAGGGCTCCCTGGGCGTCTGCCCCAGGCAAAGCCACCCGGGCACTGGGTGTCTGTGGGTCTGCAGTGGACCAGGGGGCTGGCGCTGAGGGCGTGACAGGCTGGGCCTGTGAACTGACCAGGGGCATGGGGGGGTGGGCACCTGGCCACCCAGCCGCTTACCCCTGAGGAGGCACCTGTGGTTCCAGGGGGTCCTGGTGGCCCAGGGGGTCCGGGGGGCCCGGGAACGCTGATGGCTGCAAGTTAGAAACCATGGTAGAAACACGCGGTTGCCGGTGGCCGCAGGGGCAGCGACTGGGTGAGGCTCTGCCCGGAGCCCACTCCCCGCCCAACTCACTCTGCCTGTGGGGCCCGGGAAATGAAGGGGGCCCTGGCGGGCCGGGTGGGCCGGGGGGGCCCTGGCGCCCCTCGTAGCCGATGCCGGGGGGTCCCTGAGGTCCAGGCGGGCCGGGCGGGCCCCGGATACTCTCTCCTTTGGCGCCCTAGGACCAGATGACACGTTGCCACGTGCCCCGGGCAGGAGCAGCAGGCCTAAGAGCCCCAAGTCCTGGGCCACCCCCTACCACAGCTGGGGACTGGGAAATCCAGTCCCCTCCCACACCACCCCTTCCCTGGGGGCGTGATTCCAGGGCAGAGGCTGCAGCAGCCCCAGCCACGGGGAGGCCCCATGTGCAGGCCAGGCCTGTTATTCCCCAGTCTCCTAGGACGAGCAGGGTCCTGAGCCCTGAGCGGGTTTGGCCCCGTCCTGCTCAAGGCCCCCAGGACCGCAGGCGCCTCATCAGGAAGCACCCGCGGGGGTGTCCCGGCGGTGTGCCTGCGCCCCCACCTGCCTGCGCCCTGTGTGGGGGGCAAGGAAACGTGGGGGCTCCTGGGGGGCTGGGTTTGCAGGGCGCGGTGCCGCCTGGGCTGGCATTGGTGGCCGGGCCGGACCTGCCCTGGGCTTCCGCTCCTGGGATGCGGGTCGCGAGCTCTCCGCACAGGCCGGACTGTCTGGAACGTGCTCCCAGCCGGGCCCTGGGCTTACCGGGATCCCTGGGTAGCCTGGTGGGCCTGGGGGCCCGGGGGGGCCGGGAACACTGGAGCCGAAGAAGCCGCCGCCCCCCGGCTCGCCCCTTTCTCCTTTCTGTCCAGCGTCCCCTCGGTCTCCTTTCTCCCCCTGCGGGAGGAAACCGTGTCTGACGAAGAAGGGTGGGTGGGGTGACACCGACCTCTGACCTCTATAAACCGCCGGGGGGGCCCCATCCCTCCCACACCGCAGCAGGACAGCTGGAAGCTTCTGGAGTCCGGGCCTGGCCCAGGCCGCACAGGAAAGGGCTCAGCCCCCACCCGGCTACCTGGGCCAAGTCCCTGAAAACCTGCACTGGGGACAGAACTTCCTGAGGGGCCCCCTGGGGTGAGGCCCCCGCCTGGGATCTGCCGCCCCGGCCCGACCCGGGAGGTCACCCACCTTCATTTCAGCCTCTAAGTTCAGCAGGTCGAACGGGAACTGCCCTGCGGAGCGACGGGGTCAGTGGGTGGCCGTGGAAGGGACGCCCTGAGGCCCTCCTTGGTCCCCGCCAGTGACTTGTGTGTTTCTCTGCACCGAGACTGTGTGTTTTATTGCACGGATTCCTACTTACTTGATGTTTTTCATGATTTTGTTAATGATGCCATTGAAAACGATTTTTACTTGTCTGTGACTGAGTTGCCCTGTCTGGTGCCCTGGGTAAATTACCTACTAATTCTGACAGCTTATTGGCAGATCCTTCTGGGTTGTTTACACAGAAAAACACGTCGTCTGTGGAAACAGTGGGAGGCTTCCTCCCCAGCAGCCCCGTCCCCAGCCAGCTGAGGACCTGATACCTCCCAGCAGGGGCAGCAAAAGCCCTCCCGGGATGCCCGTCGCTCCCCCGTGTTTCTGTGGTCAGTGTCGGCAGAGGCACCGGCGTCCAGCCTCGCCAGAGACCTCGCTGTGGGGCTTCCCTGACCCTTACTGTTTCATACAGATGTGAGCACCCCACAGTTTCCTCCGTCTGACCCTCACTCCCGTTTCATACAGATGGGAGCACCCCACGGCTCCCTCCGTCTCTGACCTTCAGTGCTTCTGAGCTGGCTGCGTGTTCCCATCACACTAAATGTGCTGTTTATTTTCTAATTTCTTGAGCTGAGCACTTGGAGATGTCCCTACTCAGGCTGTGATTCTGTGAACTGTTAACAAACCCCGTCCCTCCAGGTGGGAAAGCGATCGCGTGCCTGGCGGGAGCCCGCCCTGGGCACCTGTAGACGAGCTTCAGCCCGGTGGGGCCCACCTGGGCATGGCCTGGTCCCCGTGCTGGGTCCGTGGCCCAGAGGTGTCAGCGGTCACGCTTGCGGCCCTGCTGTTGAGCTGCTCCATGTCCTGAGTCAGCACCGCCCTCCAACTGGCTCGCGTGGTGTCTTTTGCTGTCGGTCTTCGCTGTGACATTCGGAGGCCGTTACTTGACGCGTAGAAATTCACGATGACTGGGTTTTCCCAGCAGACTCGTTCTTTTGTCACGATGAACGTTTCTTTTTGATTTGTGGCCATGTTCTCACCTTAGGTGCAGTGTGTCTGAACACACACCCCACACACGCATCACACATACCACCCAGACAAACATCACACATATGCATCACACACACATATCACACGCCCCACACACGTCACACACGGACATCACATACACACACATCACACACACTACACACAAACCACTCACACGCATCACACACATATGTACCCTATACACACACACCCCTGCTGGGTCCGCCTCCTCGGCTGCTGCTGTCACTGGCCATCCTTTGCAGGTGGGGGGGTCGCTCTGAACGTCCCTCGTTATGGAGGATTCTTGGCCATTCTGCCCCCAACGCTGCCCTGCTGGTGACCTTGTGACCCTGGGCTGGCGCCCGGTGGCTCATGGAGCCGCGTGTTCTTCTCTGCACCGTCCATGCTCTGCCCCTCCACCTGGACACCAGCGGTCTGCCTTCCTCAGTGTCGCGTGGGCAGGTCCTCACGACCAGCTGTTGCGTCTTCCAGCCAGAATTAAGCTCCGCCCTCCTGCCCTGTCCCCTGACACCCCCCTTTCCTTAGTGTTCGGACGCAGCCGTCAGTCAAAGCCCGGGTGCAATTCCATCACTCCTCTGCACAGCCCGGCAGATTGCCAGCTGCTGCCCTGCCCTCCTGGTCACCTCCGGTCACTTGGGATGGCCCGGCCTGGATTTGGCCTCCGTCCCCGGTCCCTTTCCCGTGCGGGAGCAGCCCCAGCTGGAGTAGGTGGGCCTGGGGGTGCAGCTCCTGACACCTGGCGGCTCTGGTGTCTCAGCTATTCCTGGGCTCGGCAGGTGCTGATCAGACCCCAGCTCGACTGCCCCCCACAGAGGCGGAACTCAGGAGGGGCCTGCGCTATGCTTGGGAACATGAGGTGCTGGGAGTCCCCCGCCCCAACAGACAACTGCCGGGCGAGGCTCCCTCCCTTACATGGCCTGGAAGGATCCTCTGCGGCTGACCACCAGCCCCCAGTACTCTCGAGACCCTGGCAGGCTAGGGGTGCCCCGTGGTGGCCACCTGCCTCCGCAGCCCCTGTGGGCCTTGGCCCTGTGAGGGTTCCACGCCCCTGAGGGCTGGCGCACACCACAGTGCCTCACTTGGGACGCCCCAGTGCTCACCTGGTGGTCCGGGTAGGCCCACTTCTCCCTTGTCACCCTTTGGTCCAGGAGGCCCCTGATACCCTGGAAGAACAAAGACCCCGGCGCCTGTCACCAAATGTGCCTGCAAGGCCTTCGGTCCTGTCCCGCCCACTTGCGCCCCTATGCCCAGGATGGACATCGGGTGGACTGGGGGACACGGAGCAGAGGCTCGAGGAGAGCACAGGCCCTGCAGGTGGTGCCGGGGAGCTGGGCCACTCCTGCCCGGCCACCTCTGCTCCTCTAAAGGGAGGACAGAAGACAGGTGCCACCCAGGTGTCGCTGCCATCGGTAGTCAGGCTGCCTGGAAGGCCATTCCGGGCAGGGCTGGGGGATTCTCGCTGCTGCTCAGTGCCAGGCGCCAGACGTCAGACAGGAGCCGGGGGGCCTGGAGCTATTTCCTCCTCAGCCGCGAGCCCGGGCGCTCACCTGGCAGTCCTGGAGGCCCAGGGCGGCCGGACTCCACAAACGCCTGCAGAGAGGGGCCCAGAGGTGGCCGCTGAGGGACACTGCTCTGGAGACAGAGGCCACCACCCATCCAGCAGGCCCCAGCCCAGAAGCCCCCGGCCCCCTGCGAGGCCACACCGACAGCTCCTCCCGACACGTGGAGTTTGGGGGGACGGGGATCTAGAGCCAGAAGCCCTCACTGGCCTCCACCTCGCTAAGTCTGGTGGTCCTGGGATGCCGTAGCACCTCCATGCTCAGATACGCCCTAGGCCTCCGCCCTCCTCAGGGGGCTCAGCCCACCAGACAGCCCAAAAGCAGCCTGGACACAGGCGGTGCCGTGGGGAGGGGGCGCAGCTTGTCCGTGGCTCCAGGTAAGGAGCCGTGGGGGCCACAGGAACAGTGGGCGCCTTCGGGACTTACGTTGCTGTCGTAGACAGGAGTCCCAGGAGGGCCTGGGGGTCCCGGAGGCCCGGGGGGGCCGGGCATTCCCTGTGTGGGACAGAAAGCTGTGGTCAGTCAGGTTCGCAGCCAGTCGCTCTACTGACGTGGCGGCAGGCGTGGACAGGAGCATTTCTGTCCTGTGACCGCGGCAGGGAGAGGCCGCCTAAGCAGGGACTCACACTGGGGCAGACGTGCACGTGGGCACCGGGTTACTCTGCCATCGGGTCCCCCAGGGCAGGGACTGGCCCTTCCCACGTCCAGGAGCTCCCTGCCCTAGGGCCACGCCCTGCAGACTGGGGGTGCGGTCAGCGAGATTCCCAGGTCAGAAAGCCTCCCCCGGGAGCCACTGTGCGGGGCTGTAACTTGTGGGGGTCCGTGTGTGTGAGGTCGTCATTTACTTCTCCGAGGAAAGAGCATGAACAATCCGGTTCAGGCCGTGTCAGAGCGCGTGCTCCGAGAGCCACACGCGACTCTCGGGAGGAGGACAGGTTGGAAGGTCAGGGCCGGGCGTGAGCACACTTCTCTTCCCGCAGTTCGAGTCCCTTTCCAGGGGCCTGGGCACCTCTCGCCGGCTGGCCGCGGTCGGGGGGGAGGGGCTGGCGGGATCTGGGCCAACAGGAGGCCCCAGGGGAAGACCCGGCTGCAGGGGACGCTGCTGCCCCAAGGCGGGAGACGCCCTCCTCGCCAGGGAAACAGCCGTGTAACCACTTAAAGAGTCACAAGCGAGAAGAGAATCCGAGTGCCTGTGTTTTCCTTTTGGCGGCGTGACCTGTGAGCGTAGCCCCGTCCCAGAACCTGCAAACGCAGCGTGTTCTTCACCGTTCACAGGACGGCAGCGGCGCTTCAGTCCAGAGACAGGAGCGCAGCCAAAGAGACGACAGCAACGGGAAGGTCAGACCCCACTGCGTTCCCTACGCGCAGCCCCAGCTGGGGCAGAGCCCGACAGCAGCGTCGCTGGGGGTTGCCGGGGGAGTGAGAGCGCCTGGGGCGAGCTGGGCGGATCTGGCACCCCCTCCCCGCTGGGTCTCGGTGGCAGCCGTCTCAGGCCGACAGCCACTAGAAAGCCCCAGCCACCGACGCACCCAAGTGAGACACCCGGCTCACGGACAGCAGTGTTAACCGAGTGACGGCGTGGTGCTGACCGAGAGCGCCGCGGCAGGGAGGGGCACACGCAGAGTCCACGCTGGCCTGGGCGCCCTTCCCAGAAACACACACAGTCTGTTCCCAATGGGCTTGGGTAAGGTGCACGTGCGCACGTGCCTGTGTGCGAGTGTGCACAAGTGTGTATATCTGTGTATATGAGTGTGTACACGTGTGTGGATAATGTGCGTGTGTGCATATGCGTGGGTGTACATGTGTGCACGATATGAGGGTCCATGTGTACGCATGTGTGTATGTATCGGTGTGCATAAACATTGTTATGAAAGTGTATGTGTGTGTGGACATGCGTGCACATGTAAGCGTGTATGTGGGTACCTGTGTATGTGAGCATACGGGTGCACACATGTGCATGTGTGCATATGTATGAGTGCACGTGTGTATAGGTGTATATTACGAATGTGCCCATGTACACGTGTGCACATGTGAGTGTGCATGTTGTGCCAGAGGACCTGCATAGTGCGGCCACACTGGCTGCCACTCCGGAGCTGCCTGACAAGCTGCAGGACACCAGGCCATCGGGTCCCAGCGTCCAGGCCACCGTGGGATGCTCACCCTTGTGCCGAATGCCACGCTGACCTCTCCCGGCTCCCCTTTCTCTCCTTTCAGTCCGTTCATCCCGGGACGACCCTGGGCAGAGCACAGTGGGTGGGAACTGCTGGGTGCGGACACACCACAGCCTTCTCTGTGTCCCCACAGGGCGGCTGCTGCAGCCTCCCGGTCACCCCCAACCAGGGCTGGCCTCCCGCACCCCTGCCCTGCAGCTCCCAGCTTGCCCCGGCCCCCTCTCGCCATCTGCCTGCTCCAGGCCCTTTGGGGAGGGTGGCTGACCCCAGCGGCACCCAGGGTCTCCTCCCGGGCCCGAGCTCCCCACAGGCGAGTCCCAGGATCCCCCCGCCCGCCCCAGCCACCTCGGGGATGAGAGCAGGGCCAGTTCTGAGGAAGGACAGGGGACGGACAGCTGTCCACTGCCCTCTGGGCCCACTGCCCTGTGGGCCTGGGCTGCTGTCCACCTGCCGGGCCCCACCTGCTGCCCACGCAGGCACAGGGGCCCCCCAGAGCCCAGGTCCTCACCGGCCGTCCAGGAAAGCCAATCTCCCCCTTGTGCCCCGGCCGTCCGTATGGGCCCTGCAGAAGGAAGGGTCCGGGCTTCAGGTGGGCGGGGGCCGCAGAGCAGACCCTGCCCCCGCACCATGGGGCAGGAGCTGGGGCGGGGGAGGTGGCAACGCAGAGACCAGCCCCGCCACCTGTCGGCTCAGAGCTGCCCCAGTGGCCTCCACCCCACCCCTGGCCCGTGTGTTTTAAAGATACGGTTGGGAGATAAACCCAGGGCCACACATCACACACTCAGCAGCCACGTGGGTGACAAGTGTCCAGCGCACAGCACGCCCGTGCTCCCTGCAGAGGGAGCCGGGTCCCACTCACCGGGGGTCCTCGGAAGCCGGGCTCTCCCTGGACAGAAAACCAGAAGGCACCGTGAGGAGGCTCGGCTCTTCCCCCCAACCCCCATAGCCTCCCGAGGGCCCCCTGCCTATCAGGTGCACCGGGGAGCATCCAGGGCCACGGGCAACAAGGGGGAGGCCAGGAGATGCCAGCAGGAGAAGGTTCTGGGTTGGGGGTTGCGTCTGGGTGGGTGCGCAGATCGGGCGTGTCCTGGGGCCCTATTGCACGGGGAGGGTGGCCCTGCCCTGTCGGCGCAGTGCCCTGGCTGGGCACACCTCAGCCCACACTCAGCTGTGCGGCCGTGGCAGGGCCGGCGGCCCGCTCTCTGGGCCTGGCATCCGAGGTCCGAGGCCCGTCCCCAAGCCTGGAGGGCTCGGGCCCCTCCTACAGGCCTGTGGGAGCCCAGCCTGTACACCCAGCAGATCGGGGAGCCCCTCCCACTCCGCTTCCCAGGGCCTGCCTGGGTGGCCCCCAGCTGGGCTAGGGACACAGGGCCCAGGCCCCCCAAGGAACTGCCTCTGACCCCACGGTGCTCAGGCTCCCGCAGGCGCCCCGAGGCCGGCTGGCCGCAGGAGGAGGCAGAGGGCAGGGAAGCCCCCCATGGATGCAGATGCAGAGCTGGGTGCAGCCTCGGGCTCCCCGTCTCCCACAGGGAGGCCGGGCTGGAGGAGCGAGGACAGAGCTGTGGCCCCAGCAGCCCCAGCCTCCCTGCAGGAGAGCGGCTCTGGGGACCGTGAGGATGGACAAAGGAAGGCCGTCGAGGGCTGGGCCACGATGTCCCAGCGCCCGGCTCAGGGGATGCGTGAGACCCCGGCCCCGCGCCTGCCCTACCTTTGCTCCTTTCGGGGCAGGGGCCGCGGCTCTGCCGTCGGGGCTGAAGATGCTGCCGGGCTCTCCCTTCTCACCCTGGAACGGCAGGAAGCCGGCAGGGTCAGGGCGGCTCTGGGCAAAGACCAGCCTCGCGGCAGCACGCCTGCCTCACGGGAGCCCCCAGAACACGCGAAGGCAGGGCGGTGTGGGTGCCCCTCGGGGGACAACCTGGGCTGGAGTCTGTCACTCGCCCACTAAGGTGACAACTCCAGTCGGCCCGGGGGCTCCGGTCCCGGCCCAGCGCCCAGACTGAGCATCAGTGCCAGCCTCACCTTGGGTCCCGGGAAGCCTCGCTCGCCCTTGGAGCCCAGGTCACCCTTGGGCCCGGCGGGTCCCTGGAACAGAGCAGGCAGGGGTGAGGGGCTGCGCGGCCCAGCACCTCCCCGTTCCAGACAACCGCTCAATCCCTCCGTGCTGCTCCCTGGAGATGCGCTGCCTCGCTCCGTCTTCCCGGTCACAGGCGGGGGCCACACCCCGCCCAGACGCCCGCTCCGAGCACCACAGCTTCTGCCCGGGCACAGGAAGGCTCTCGGGCCCCCGGGTGCTGGCTGGCAGGGCCCTCAGTGCCCTGCTCACGTGGTCCAGGACAGCGGCGGTCCCCACCCCGGCTGAGCCAGGCCTGCCCCAGCTCGGCAGGGCAGCCTGTGGGACAAACAGGACCGGCTGGCGGCCTAGAGGGGCTACTTACGGGAAAGCCCGCGTACCCCGGCCTGCCCTGTGGGAAGAGGGGCGGCGTCAGCTTGGGGTCACGGCCACGCAGGAAACAGCAGGGTTCTAAGCGAGCCGCCGCCCGACCCACACCCAGACCCGCCCAGGGCCGCGCAGGCGAGTTTCTCAGCCGCGAGGGGCACGTACCTCAGGCCCTGGCGCGCTCAGCACGGCTCCCTGTCGGCAGAAAGAAGAGATCAGAAAACGGGAGAGACGTCCCTGAAAGCTAGACTCAACCACGTTGTAGCATTGTCACGAGATCAGTAAGACAATACCAGGAACAGAAATTTAAAAGGGAAATCTTACTTGCAACCCTCTTTCTGGTTTTTGCCTGAATGTCCCTCAGGTAACCCCAAAGCCACGTCCTGGGGACCGCTGCGCCCAGCAGACTCCCCTGGGCTCAGACTACCCCTAGCCAGACTCCCGGCTCCTCAGGGCCACGAGCTTTACGCCCATTTTTGTGTAAAATACTGGCTCTGTGGGCACATCCTTGCTCACCGTGCGGACGGGCCGCCTGCCCGAGGCTGTTCTGCCGTGGCCAGAGGAGGCCGGCGGTGACCCAGCATGGCCTTTGGCCTGCCCAGGCCCCCGCGCCCCCGCGGCCCCGGCACCGGGCCGCTCTTCCTAGTCCTGCTGGCTCCCAGGAGCCCCTCCGGCTGCTGCTCACTCAGCCCTGCACCTCATCGGATGACTATCCCCTCCCCCAGCTCTTAAATCAGCACAGAGAGGTTAAGTAACTTGTCAGGGCCACACAGCTGACAGTGCTGTGCTGGGATTTGAGTAGGCTGTCACCCGGCACCTGTTCCTGGCTCTCCACCGGGGGCTGTGGGCAGTGGGACCCAGAGGCGATCTGCTCCGCAAAGGCGCCTGGGCACAGTCCCAGCTCTGTGTTCTGTGCGGTGGAGCCTAGGGGGTGCGTCTGGGGCAGCGGCGGCAGGCACCCCACAGGCAGCCCTCCCGTGGGGAGGAAGGTTCCGGACCCAACACAGCCCTTCACCAAAGAACCTCTCCTGCTTCTCCTGACGAGGCTCTTGGACCAACCACTTGCGGTTTGGGCCACGTCGTGTGGGGCCAAGGGACCGGCCACTGGGAAGCTTCACCATAAAGCAGGCGCATCTCCCGCCAGGCCGCCGCGCTCCCCCTCCCGCCGGCCTCGATCGCAACGCAACACGGAGCTCGGGCTCTCTGCAGCGTCTCAGACAAGGACCAGGCCCTGTCCCGCACTGGGGGTCCTCTCCCGCTAGGGGGGTCTGGGCAGACCGGGCGCCCACCCAGCATCCTTACGTCCTGCTCCGACATGTAGACCACGGGCCCGGGCGGTCCGGGGGGCCCGGGGAGGCCCGGCTGCCCCACTCCATCCTTCCCTGGGTCGCCCTGGAAGAGAACGACGTGTGCGCACGGCTTCGTCACTGCGCTCTAGCAGGGACCCCAGAGCCCACCCCAGCCCTGGAGGGAGTCCCGGGGCCGTGGACAGCGTGGGAGCCCCCTCCCCAGCAGGGACACTGCCATCCGGACGGCCACACCCCACACACTGCTCCCGGCCCTGAAGGCCGCCCCTGCTGACGTGAGGGTCTCTGCCCAGCATCTCTGGGGCCACGTGGGTGACAGGGTGGGCGTGGTCCGGGGGCCACACACGAGGCCTTAGCTGTGCCGGGGTGTCCCAGCCCCATGGCCACCTGTGTGCACCTGCAGGCCCTGGGCTGTCCCCTGCCCTGCCAGGGACACTCACTTTTTCTCCCCGGCTGCCTCTGTCCCCTTTCGGTCCCTGCAAAGACAGAGGAAATGTCACATAAACAAACAGGAGCCCCCTTCCAGGAGACCCCACACCCCCAGGGACGGGCCTGGACACAGACATGGGGGGCTCTGCGTTTCCTGACCAGGAGCTGGAGGAGGGGAAGCCCGGAGACCCCTGAGGGACATGCCGTGGGCCAGCTCCAGGCGGCCCTTCCCGGCCCACCAAGGTCACTCACCTGGGGCCCCACAGTGCCCTCTCTGCCGGGGAGGCCGGGGAACCCAGGGGCCCCATCCGCTCCGACCTCTCCCTGGAAGGGACAGAGGGTGGAGGGTCAGCTGCCCAGGCCAGGACGCCACCACATCCATGCAGTGACGGTGGCAGTCACTCGCTCAACCCCTGAAGGGGGATTCAACCTGGTGGGGCACCTGGGGGTGCAGGGGTCGGGGAGGGGAGGGAGGGTCCAGAGGGAGCCTGGCAGTTGGAGCTGCCCTGTGTGGCCGGCGGATTCCTGGGGCAGAGCTGGGAGGGTGCCCTGCCTTTTATCTTGACCTGGTAAAACCTGGGGGGGACCTGGGGGGAAATACCCTGGAGGGGGTGCCCTGGATGGCAGGGTGGCCTGAGAGGGGGTGTCTTAGAGCAGGGTGGTGCTTTGGGGGAAATGCCCTGGAAGGGGGGAATGCCCTGGGGGGGCTGTGCCTGGTGCGGCTCGTCTTTGAAACGGGTGCGCCCTACGCCACAAGCAAATGGGCAGCGCGAGGAAGGAGGGAAGCTGGAGCCCGGCCTCTGGGCAGCCCTTCCCGCCCCGGCCTGGCTGGACCCCCACGGGCCATCACCCCCGCTTACCAGGGCTCAGAGGGGACAGGACACCTGGCCTCCCCAGACCCCTGCCCCTGGTTCTCTCCGGAAGCCCCACACAGGTGCTTACCTTGGCCCCGGGTGGCCCAGGTGTCCCGGGATCCCCCTGGGTGGACAAAGAGTCTGTGAGCCCAGCCCCCGGCAGCGTCCACCACGGCCCACGGGAGGAGGAGAAGGTTAATCACCCAGGACACATCTCACACGACCCCAGCCCCGAGCTGAGGGTCCCGGGACCCCATGGCCCCCACTAGTGGAAGGGCCATGAGCATCACCCCAACGGACACTGGTCTGGACTGTTCTGGAAGCTGGTGACAGTCCGTCATCCTCACTATAAGAGCAACTCCGCTGAGAAAATTTCACTTTAAACAATTTAGGAAAGCTAGTACGTGTGCCCTTCTAAAAATCCAGTGTTTTGCAAATCAAAGAAAACATTCTAAAGGGCAGGTGAGGCGTGAAAGGACCCCCAGGAACCGTGGCCCTCCTGGGTGGTCCCCACACCGGCCCACCTGCCGAGGGGCTGCGGGCCTCCGGGACGGGGCTGGTGGGGGGCGGGGCCGGCGGTGCCAGGCCTGGCTGGTGACCCAGGGAGGGGGCAGAGAATGCCCTCCCGCAGCCTGAGGCTGGGGCAGGGGCTCCGGGTTCTTCCCCAAGCCCCTCTCTCGGCCCCACACAGCAAATACACTTCCGCCGCGTGGAAGCGGGGTCCTGGCTGTGGATGGGGGCCTCTCACTCGCTGTCGGAGCAGGGGTCGCTGGTTACTCCCCTTTTCTGCTGCATTTCACACTTCCCTGGCGAACTGACACTACTCCCGTGATCAGAAAGCCGCGGCCAGAGCAGCAGCCCAGGGGAAGCCCATCTGCAACGCCTCGAGCATGGGGCCGCTGGGGCCAGAAGCCCAGGCTCGTCGCTCACTGACCTTGAGTCCTGGCAGGCCGGGCTGTCCCTGTCGGGGCAGAGGAGACGGGTGTCAGCGCGGCCCCAGCCTGCCGGGCGAGACTCGCCCCACAAGAACATGAGCCCGGTGGCAAAAATGACGAGTTTTTAAGAGAATAAAGGAAAGGTACTAAGTTAAAATGGCAAAGCCATTCTAGCTTACTACGGAGTTAGGTCTTGCCCAGTTAAAATTTCTCATTAGTTTTGTGCAGAGTAGGAAACGCGTCCCAGCCCCAGGTCCTGCACCGGCGGGGGGGCCTCCGAGGGAGAAGCCAGAGGCGGACACTGCGGCTTTAGGCTCCACGCGTCCTCCTGGGCCACGGCTGCGGCGCCCGCCTGCTGCTCTGTGCTGGCCCCCGGGTGTGTCCCGCCCCGTCTGTCCTGTCTGAGCCCTGGTTGTGCTGGGGCTTCGGGCCCTGCGCGCTGACCCGAGCCTGGCCAGCGCACACGTTAACAGCAGAGCCGGGTGGGAATTTCGTAAGAACACTCCATTTTTATTCAGTTTGAATTCTACCTGGGCCACATATTTGCCACTTCCCCAAACCGGAGCCACAACAAGAATTCGATGACCTGACTTCCCCCAGAAAGACTTTCCTTTAGAAAGACCCCGCGCCCATCCATCTCACCCAGCCCTGCGGCGCCCCGTGGCGGAGGCGCGTCCCCATCCTGCGACTCTTCCACTCAGCAGGGGGGTTTCCAGCGAGGGAGGGTGGTCCCGGGTGGACGATGCCAGGGACCACACGGCCCTGGCAGGTCTGCAGGGTGCTCTGGTCCTCGTGAGAGGCCGGTCCCGGGGCGCCCTCCTGCCCAGGCGACCCCCTAACCCCCACCAAAGCTGGCCCCACCTGGTGCGTGAGCAGTACCTGTGGTCCGTCGGAGCCTCGGGCCGTCGACCAGAAGGGAGCCCCGGAGCCTTCCATGTCATCCTGGAGGACACGTGAGGCACACTTGGCCTGCGTCCCCTCCCCAAGGAAGGGCTGCCCCTAAGGCCGGGCACTGCCCGAGGTGGAGACCAAGGGCTGGGGTGGCCTGGGAAGCCACCATCCCGGATGGGGAGCGTCTGCCCGGGGAGTGACCCTTTCTGCCTCTCTTGGGCATTTGCTCTTGGTCTGAGCGTCTGCCGGGGCATGGCCGGGGGCCGGCGGGATAGCCAGGCACCAACACCCTGCTTAGTGCCCTCGGAGACCACACCAGCGCCAGCCTGGCCTGCTGGTTGACGCGGCCACTCAGGGATTGGACAAGGGGCCCCTGCCCAGGAAGTGCCGTTCTGGGGGTGTGACTCCAGGGGGGCCACGGGCGGCAGGACCTAGTTTTCTGGGACGAGGGCAGCAGTACTCACAAACCCAGCCGCAAATCCTGGTCCCGGGGGCCCAGGGGGACCGGGGGGTCCTGGCGGTCCAGCTGGCCCAGGTGCTCCTGCCAAGCCGCTCTCCCCGGGAGCGCCAACGGGACCAGGGTCTCCCGTGCTTCCCTGCATGGATGAGGAGAGAACATTGGGGCGTCTGCTCAGCCGCGGCCACCGGACCCCACCGCAGCCCCTCGGGGTGAACACGGAGCCTGCCGCCCACAGGACGGCTGGGCAGAGCGGTGGCATGGCCGGCGCCCAGGAGAGCTCGCAGGCCCCACCGCGCGGCCGCCCTCCCGGAAGCCCACCAAAAGGCAGACTGACGTGGGAGAGCGCGCCCGCGTCTCGTCTGTACCTTGGGTCCTGGGGCGCCCGCTTCACCCTGCGTGGAAAAGAGCAGGACGATCGAAGTCAGACCAAGCGCAGAGAGTTCCAGAAAAGCAACGGCCTTTCGCCTGCTGCATCCTGGGCCCCGGACCCTGCTCTGCGGTTTCTGTGCTGACTCAGTTGCCTGCTTGTGTTCCTGCTGCGTCCCCCTTCTGGGGGCGCCGTGGTCACCAGGGGGACACCCACGGCATCGGCCCAGGTGCTGAGCGCCAGTGCCTCCCGACAGGGTCCTTCAGCTCGGCCGTCGTCAAATGAGGCGACCAGCTGAGCTCGGAGCGTCTGCTCAGCCGCGCGGCGAGGCCGTGGGCCATGTTCACACGGAGGTGTCACGTGGAAGCACATGCCCCAGCAGCTGGACGCCAGCGCCTCCCGCCAGCTCCACCCCCAGAAAAGCCACCTGGACGTCACGGCCACTCACATCTCGTCAGAGGCCTCTGTGGCCTCCTGAAAGCCCCACTGTGGACGTAGCCCAAATGGAAATGTGAAATAAGATTTCTAGATCAGACAGAACGTCAATATTCTTAAAAACCGGTAGTCAAGTCCTCATCACGAGTCCTGGATTTCCGTCCACGTCCCCGCCGGCCGAGGTCCAAGCAGCCCAGAGAGCCCACGGCCTGGAGGTGGGGGCTGTGCACAGCCCGCCTCCCGCACACCCCCCCAGTGGAGCGCACTGCGGCCCCGCACGTGGGCCGTCCGCCCTGGCCACTCAGCGTGGTGCTGGGGCCTGTCTGCTCTGGCCCGGTGGGGAGGGACTTACGAGGCCGCCTTTCTGGCCGGTCCTGCCTGGCGGCCCCTCTCGACCTGGAGCACCCGGGGGCCCCTGGGGAGAGACAAGCAGAGGGTCGGGATGAAATTCCGCTCCTATGAAGATTCTGGGTTAGCAGACGGTTATCTGGGCTTTCACAGACGTCCGGAGAAGCGAGGACACAGAATCTTCCCCAGACACGTGGCCAGAGTCCCGCGGCTCGCGGTGCTTGGGCGGCAGCACCGCCGGCAAACCAGAAGACGGGGGGTCGACAGCCCCGCCTGTGATGCTGGGAGGTGCGAACGAGCCACGTTCTGTTCTTTAGCCTAAAACTTCCCCCGGGACTGACCCTGGGGACGGCCTGGCCACAGGGCGCACGGCGGCTGCAGGAGGCTGTCAGAGCAGTGCGGCCGGGGTCGGGGGCTAAGCCACAGTGTCCCTAAGACAGGGTGGAGCTGGTGGTGCACGCTGGGAACAGCGGCTCTCCAGGGTGCGCTGCTGAGTGAACACCAGGCCACCAAGGCTGCTGCCACGTCCCCATTCGCCACAGCAACCCTGCGGGCGCCCACGGGACCACCAGGTCCCAGAGCTGCAGGTGGGGCTGGCGGGCTCTGAGGCCCTGCGAGTAGGCGTCGGCCAAACACGTTCCTCCTCCCTGGTCCTCCGCCAGCGTGGCCAGTGAGGGCCTTGTCTCCCCCACCACGAGGACCACGCACGGAGATGCGCTCTGTGAGGTCAGGGGCCCCACGAAGGCCAGAGAGGGTGTCAGTATTGCCTGCGGTGGCCCAGTGGGTCAGCACCCCCAAAACCACAGGATGACCACTCAGGTGCCTCCACACTCCCGAGGACGGCCCAGTGACAAGCCCCCCTGCCCTCAGGGACACGGGGTGAGGTGGCGAGGGCTGGCGAAGCCCCCCGGTGGGTCGCAGGACTTACCGGGGGGCCAGGGAATCCAGGGGGCCCGTCCCGTCCAGGCACGCCAGGAAGACCCGGGGGTCCTGGGACGTCGGAGCTGTTCACCCCAAAGCGGCCTGGCTCACCCGGCAGGCCTGGGACGCCGGGGGGTCCGGGGGGCCCGGGGAAGCCTCGCGGGCCCTGGATAGGGGCACACAGTCAGGCACATGCAGCACCCCCAGGTGGTGAGCCCAGCCCGACCAGCCCTGTCTCACCCCTATCCCGTCCCACAGGCCAAGGCCACTCACCCGGAGGGTCTCCAGGTCGCCGCCAAAGCCGGATCCCTCCATGTCAATGAAGGTCTGAGCAGAGGCCAGAGAGACCGTCACCGGGTGCCAGAGCAGCCCTGCCCAGCAGCAGCCTGGGGGAGGCCGGCCCTGCCCCTGTGCCCCAACCCCACCTCCGCGCTGCTGCCACGGCGGGGCGGGACCGGACACAGAGAGAAAGCAGCAGGCTCCCTGCGGCCTAGGCTCCCCCCACACCTGCCGGCCACAGCCCGAGGGCCGGGGCTGGTCCTCCGGGCCGGACCCCCCAGGAGGCGTTTCCTGAGTCTGGGCCAGGGGACCCCGGGACTCACCAGCCTGTCGTGTCTGAAGGCAGGTCCTGGTGGCCCCGGCGGCCCCTGCGGTCCTGGGGGTCCTCTTGTCCCAACCCCAGGATCCCCCTGGGAACACAAGACAAGGTCACGCCGGGGCTCACGGCCCCCACCCGGGCCAGGGGCTGAGTCAGGATGGCCCCGCCCAGCCAGCAGACTCACCTTCTCGCCCTTGGGGCCCACGTCCCCCGGCGTCCCCGGGAAGCCCTGTGGCCCAGCGTCACCCTGGAAGACAATGCCCGGCGGCCCAGTCAGGGAGAAGCACCCGTCCTGCCATGTCCGACACGTCAGCAGCTCGCAGCTCTGCGCCCTGAACGCTCCTGCCGAGAGCGCGGGCACACAGGAGCCCAGCCCTTCATGTAAGACCCTGAGAAGACGCAGGGCGCCAGGACCCAGAGGCTGATGCCGCCACCGCGAAACCCCAGCTCAACAGCACCAGGAGAATCGCGAGGAATGTCCCCAGCTGAAACAGGAGGTCCCTGCCGCCGTCCTTGCAAACAGTGCATGCTAGGTCTGTTACTTCCCTGTGTGTATGGTGTGCAGTGTACACGTGTGTTGTGTGTCTGTGTATGTGGTGTATGTGTGGTTGTGTGGTGTAGTGTGTGCATATGTGTGGTGTGTTCAGTGTATGTGGTGTATGCACGTGGATGGTGTCTGCGCAGTGTGTAGTGTGTGCACATGTGTGGTGTGTGTGTGGTGTCTGTGCAGTGTGTAGTTTGTGTACATGTGTCTATAGTGTGCACACATGTGTCTGCATAGTTGTGTGCTGATCATGTGTGATGTACATGCACATGTGTGTCTGTGCTGTATGCTATGTGGTGTACATGCATGTGTCTGTGTAGTGTGTGCACATGTCTGTGTGGTATGTGCTGAGTGTGTGTGGTGTACATGCACATGTGTGTGTGGTGTGTGCACGTGTGTGTTGAGCATATGCGGGGTGTAGTGTGTATACACATGTCTGTGTGGTGTGTGCTGAGCGTGTGTGGTGTACATGCACATGTGTCTTGTGGCATGTGCACGTGTGGTGTATGTGTTGAGTGTATGCACGGTGTAGTGTGTGTACATATGTCTGTGTAGTATGTGCACATGTGTGGTGTACATGCACGTGTCTGTGCTGTGTGCACATGTGGTGTGGTGTGTTGAGCGTGTGCAGTGTGGCGTGCAGCGGGCGCTGTGCACAGAAGGCCTGCCTGCATGCGACCTGAGCAGGCAGGTGAGGGGCCCGAGGGCCCAAGTGACGTCAGTGTCCTGAGTGTCCACGTGAGACGGTGCAGTTTGTTTTCGAGATGGGAAACCCCAACACAGTTTATCAGAGCAAGCTTGCTGCCTGGGCCGTTTGGGCCCTATACCACACGCACACACACGCACACATGCGCACACATGCTGTCCACGCAGGCCAGCCCACGCCCTGGCCAGCTCGCCACAGTCCTCGCCACAGTCTTGCCTGCGGCTGTCTGGTGCAAGACGGTCACTCGTGATGGTTCCATTACCGCGAACACCCTTCTCGTCCCTCTGAGCTGTCTCTGACTGGACCTGCCACGCTGGTCAATCACGTGACCCGCTTTCTGCCGCCATCACAGGGCTGTTTCCTGACCCTTATTTGCAATCAGTGTTATTTTGTGGTGTTCCCTGGAAATAGTGTGTGTTGACTTTTAAACACCTAAATTGAGTTTCTGAGATGGAACCTCTCGCGTCTGCTGTGCCAGTGACGGCTCTGCCCTGGCCCGGCCGGGTCCCCCCTCTGCGAACGACCCGGCACCCGCAGACTCCCTGCTTCTCTCCGCGCACCCCTGCCCCGGGGGTCGGAAGCGCCTTTTCCCACCCTTTCCTCCTTTCCTGGTGGCAGCGTAAATGTCTCCACACGCCTTCAGACTGACGTTTCTTAACGGAAGTTGAATGGCCTTTTCAAAGTGGTTTCAGTCTGTTAATTTAAAGGCAAAAGGCGTGGAGGTCTCACGGGAGCATCGCGGGTAACACTGGCTCAGAGAGAAAAGAAACTTACGGGTTTTCCATCTTCACCGGAGTCGCCCTGGAACGTGCGAGAGAAACCATCAGCGCAGGCGTCGCACACGGGGAAGCGCTGCACGCAAAGCCCCGGACACAGTGGAGACGCCTCTCTCCTGAGGGGCCGCGTCTGGGCTGCGCAGCCTCCCACGTCCCACCGCCTTCCAGAGCCAAGCGCAAGCGATGGTCGGGCCCGGGGTCTCCAGGGTCCTGGGGCCGCGGCGGCTCTGCTCTGACTCCGGCCCATCCTCACGTCAGCTGCACCCCTCCCCCTCCTGCCCAAGCCCCACCAGGGACCCGACCGTGGGCAGTGAGGACTCACCGGCTGGCCGTCCCTTCCTGGGGCGCCATCCTTCCCCGGCAGTCCCGGGGGTCCCCGCGGCCCAGCAACAGGCTGCGTGTGCGGGCTCTGTGCCGCTGGGCCAACGGGACCCTGGGGACTCTCGGGGCTGAACGGGCACGGGGGACCCGGTGGGCCGATCACGCACGGGGGGCCGGGGGGACCGGTGGAGCCAGGCAGGCCCGGAGCTCCTGGCTCCCCCTTCTGCCCCTTCAGGCCTCCCTGGGAGGAAGAGAACACGGCACGGGCTGGGCAGAGCCGCACCCACTCCCCGCGTGCCTGGGCGTGGGCTCTGTACGCCATGCACACACACGGATGGACACGCAGGGCGGACATGCAGAGGTGTGGCCCGAGGGGCTTCGTCAGGAGTCACCAGGGAGCGGACAAGAGGCCCCCAGGGTTCCGGGCCGTGGGGTGGGGGCCTCACCTCCTTCAGGGAGCCCGCAGGGCCCCACACTCTCTCGTCCCTCGTGGAAACCGGACCTGAGCCAGGCAGGGTGTGCGCTGGGAAGAGAGGGAGGCAGAGCGGCCGCTGTCAGGCCCGAGCGGCGCCCGGCTCTGATCTCGGCTGCGCTTCCCCGCCCCGGGGCCCAGCTGGACTTGAGACCCAGGCCTGCAGCCGCAGCCCCACAGCTCAGGCTCCTGCCAGGTGTCCAGGGCTCGGGAGACGGTGGGAGTGATCGCCTAGTGCCAGCAACAGACAGAGTCTGAAATCACGAGTGAACCCGCCGGCCAGTCTGAGGGAGCCTGCACAGGCCCCGCTCCGCCCCAGCGCGAGGGACGCCGGCCCGCCCTTGGGCTCGCGCAGCCCAGGCTGGAAGTCCCGCCCCAGCCAGCCAGGGGCAGCGTCGCACCAGATGCCAGGCACCCGCGGTCCCAGGGAGAGCAGCCCGGCCACGCCCCCAGGGGCACAGTGGGGAGCTGGAGGGCGCCTACGTCACCTGCTACTTAGGGCAAGTCGAAAATTCCTGCCTCGGGGATATTCAAAGCCACAGAGGCAGCGCGGAAAGAACCGAAGACGCCCTCCATGAAGGAGAGGCTGGTGGCTCGAGCTGAAGGCGTAGCGCCCGCCACGCTCGTCCCCGCCAAAGACCTCCAGACCCCGTGGGCGTCTGCCTCTCTTCCCCTTCTCTGTGGAGGCCGACAGAGGGTCCCAGCGCTCGCAGGGAAACGCGAGGACCCGGACACCAGGGCGGGGGCGGGCAGGTCGGGCTGGGGCCGCCCACGTCAGACTCTCAGCGGCTGCAGCCGCCAGGACGGGGACATTGTCGTCGGGATGGACAGATGGACTCCCGGGACGGTGGGAGCCCAGAAACGGACTCTCACGGCTGGGCAGGTGCGTTTCGACAGAGGCTCGAGGGTGCCTCAGTCGGAGGACAGTCCTCGTTAAGTGACCCACGCGTCACGTCCACGACCTTAGCTCAGGGCGGCCACGCCTGAGCGTGAACCCCAGTGACGCAACTCCTGGAACTCGTGAGAACACCCTGGCGACTCTGGGTTACACCCACGCAGAAACCACACCGTACGCATATGCACCACACACCACATATACCACATACCACACACATAACATACATGCACCACACGCATCACACACACCACACATAACACACACGTAACATACATGCACCACACGCATCACACACACCACACGTAGCACACACAACATGCATCACATGCTACACATAGCACACACGCAACATACATGCTCCACACGCATCACACACCACACATAACGCACACGCAACAAACATGCATCACACGCTATACATAGCACACATGCAACATACATGCTCCACACGCATCACACACAGCACACACGCAACATGCATGAACCACATGCATCCCATGCCACACAGCACACATGCAACATACATGCCCTACACGCATCACACACCACACATAACACACACAACATACATGCTCCACACTCATCACATGCTACACACAGCACACACACAACATACATGCTCCACACACATCACACACCACACATAGCACACATGCAACAAACATGCACCACACGCATCACATGCTACACATAGCACACACAACATACATGCTTCACACGCATCACACACACCACACATCACACACGCCACATACATGCACCACACACATCACACACGCCACACATAGCACACACAACATACATCACACCACACAGCACATGCAACATGCATGCACCACACACCACATACACACACAACATACATGCACCACACGCATCACACACCACACAGAGCACACATGCAACATACATGCCCTACACGCATCACACACCACACATAGCACACATGCAACATGCATGCACCACACACCACACATAACACACACAACATACATGCTCCACACGCATCACATGCTACACACAGCACACAC
>CAUYSK010089406.1:0-34792 GCA_963575035.1 Avahi laniger
CCTCCCGAGTAGCTGGGACTACAGGCATGCGCCACCATGCCCGGCTAATTTTTTCTATATATTTTTAGTTGTCCAATTAATTTATTTCTATTTTTAGTAGAGACGGGGTCTCGCTCTTGCTCAGGCTGGTTTCGAACTCCTGAGCTCAAGCAATCCGCCCACCTCGGCCTCCCAGAGAGCTAGGATTACAGGCTTGAGCCACCGCGCCCGGCCTTCCTGGAGTTTTTTTTAATTTGATCAAAGCTCTCCTTTCTGAAAGAGTCCTGTCTGTATAGGGGTGAAATTGTTTTCTGGAATTCTTCCTTTCTGGGGATGGAAGTAAAGGAATATCAATAGTTTTCTGCTGACTTCCATCCTATACCACAGGGCATTCATTTTTCAGAAATACCTGTTGTCTCTTTGTTAATAAAGCTTCTCCACTCAGCACTATTAGTCCTGTTGTTTGCCTCCTAATCCCCTAGTCCTGTGAGGAGCTGGGGTGGCCAGGAGGCACTCTCAGCTTCAATTCTGTGGTGCCATCACTGAAAGCATTACTCACATGAGTCCTTAAACTTCTAGCCCACCCGGAAAACACAGAAAAGTGCCCAGATGTGGGATAGCGGGAGGCACTGAGGAAACTGTGTCATTGAATGAGATGTATAGAGTAATTTTGTCTGGTCTTTGAAAATGGGATAAGGTGGTAGCAATAGTGATGAAGGTAGGTGGAATCCCAGGTAAAACCATAAGTTAGTTTCACCTTATGAGTGCTTCTGTGGAGAGGATCTCTCTGTTATTCATCCTCTAATGACACAAACATGATAGGCAAGGTTTTGGGGGGTAATGATTGGTCTATTTTTGTAAAGAATTGGAGAATAGAGACATTCATTTACCAATAATTAAGCAATTGTGCCAACCCGCTCTAGGTATTGAGGATCTAAATATGAATAAGACATAATAGTTCTCCTAAGGAGCTCAGAATCTGATAGGGAGATAAACATTTTTAACACATGATAAAATAATTAAAAAAGAGGTATGAATAGGAAAATGGTTCTAAAACTTTAATCTGCATCAGAATCACCTAATGGATTTCTTAAAACCCAAATTCCTTTCCTCCATCCCTAGAGTTTCTGATTCAGTAGATCTGGGGTAGAAACTGATAGGTTATATTTTTAACTCAGTGGCTGATGCTGAAGGTTTGGGGAACACACGTTGAGAACCACTTTTATAGAACCATATGCTTCTACTTTCAGAATATGTTACAGGTGTAATTTTATTATTATTTATGCAGTAATGTCTATCTACATAAATAGATATGAGGGGAACTCTATCTCCCCCATTATATCAGGATCTCTGAGAAGGCAAGGGCAGCACCTTACAGGTGTCTGTGTGTATGCGTTAAAAAACAAAAGATAACAGCCCTGCATACCAGGCTCAGTTCTTTGACCTTTGTCATGTGGGTTGTAAGACATAGGGGTATGACTTGATGAGAACTCTAATTAGAAAATGGGAACACCACCTCCTCCCTAAACAACAACACCAAGTTAGTGCCAAGAGCATCATGTGTTGCTGGGTGAGGGTTATGTGCAGTCCAGAAAGCTTCACAGCTTAAAGCATTCTCTCTACAGCTTCCCCTAGGAAAATAATACAACACCAATGAAGTCAAAACTGCATGCAGTTTCCCAGTGCACTTACTCCCTGGCGACAGAAGTAGGTTTAGAATACATTCTCACTAGAAATATGTGTGTCTTGCAGCACTTACGTGGGAAAGGGACTTCCATGCTGGTATTTGAAATTGTCAGTGTGTTCTATTTCCGTGTGCTTTCTTTTAGCACAGGATTTTCAACATAATACAATGTCAGTAAGACATGAGTTGTTAAACACCCAAAGGATTTACCAAAGGAATATGTAAGATGATCTCTGGGGTTTTAAATGATAGATCTCTCCTTTTTTTTTCTTAAGTAGCAAAATTAAAAGCTAAATCTAGGGGGGAGGAAATCAGCAAAGTGATGTAGTAGATACTTAAAATTTGTAAATAAAATAGCTAGATTCACATTCCTTTAGCTTTTAAATGTTGACGACAGTCCTTCTAAAGATAAAGAAGGGAACTAGATGATTTTTTAGCCATGTATCTAGGACACTGTGGCCTTAATTTGGACAATAGCAATTATAATAATCGGTGCTTGTATTCAAGAGCTGGACTAGTCTATTTCTTCTCACTAGAAACTTTTCACACCATGCTCACATCTTTGGTAGCGCGCAGTCCCCAGGACATCTGTGAGAGTCAATACCTAGTCTTTCACTGCACACTATGTATTATAATGTAACTTCACATATTTGTCCCAAAGTGGCATCGTTGGACATTGTAGCAATGGTTATAAATTTAATTTTTGATATATTTTGGGAAAGGACACCAAGCTTTGGGTGTTTGGTGACAGGATAATAAGCTTTTGGAGTTCTGCTTGAACTCTGATGCTTTCTTAGAAAGATTTCATCTAGTGGTACCATGCAACTGAATTTGTAAAAAATGATGAATGATATATAGTGAACTATGAATTTTTAGTAGATATATATATACATTGAGTCTCTAATAGATACAGATACTATGCTCTATGTCAGTCCCTCTCTTAAGAAAATAATTGTTCACCAGGGAGGATAAATATATATATATAGCTACATCATGATAATAATAATAACAAACACATAATTCATTATATGTACATGCACATATATGTGTGTATGTATTTTTGTGTGTGTGTGTGTGTGTGTGTGTATGTATAATTATCCTCAGAACAATCTCATAGGGTAGGTACTATCAACTTCCCATCTTCCAGATAATGACACTGAGGTACAGGAACTTGTCCAAAGTCACCAAGCTAGGAAGTAACAGAGCCAGGATTTGAAGACCAGCAGCAAATTTAACTTCATAATTTTAATCACTATGTCCCTCAAAGGTGTGACTAGGTTCCTTAAGATTTAAGTCAATTGCATTCAAATGAATCACCAAGTCCTCTTGCCCTTATTACTTGCAGTCTTGGATTTCACCACTTCTCTTCCTTCCTGCTGTCACTCTCCTGCTCCAGATCAATGCAGTGTGTCTCACCTGCACAACAGCAGAAGCTCACCAGTTGCTCCCCCTACGCCCTCTCCTACTCCAACCCACCCTCCAGATGGTGGCCCTAAAGATCTTCTAAAATGCATTTCCTGTATCACGTTTTCCTAAACCTGTTTAGTGGTTTATCATATCTCACTGGATAAGGACCAAAACCAAAACCCTGAACATGTTACCAAGGCTCTGCGTGCCTGACCTGGCCCTGCCTGGCTAGGAACTGTTTCTTAGGCCCCCTTTCCATGTTGCTTGTTTGGGTCCCACGCATACTGTTCTTTTCTGTTCCTTAATTATACCTTGATGCTCTAGACTTGTGGTTCCATCACATGCTATTCCTTCTGCCTGAAATACTCTTCCTAGCTTTCCCCAGCCCCCTCCCTCATTCGTTTGCCAAGTTAACTCCTACCCAGCCCTCAAAGCTTGGCTCATATTTCATTAACTCATGGACGCCTGACCTCCTCCAGACTGAGATCATTTCCTCTTTAACTGATTACTCTAGCAGCCTATACTTTTCTCTGTGATCTTTAACCCAACTGCCATTAAGTCATCATTTATTTTGCTTTTAATTGTCTTTTTCCTCTAAAATGCAAGCTCATTAGGTTAGGATTTTTTCTTTTGTTTTCTGCATAAAATCGTTCATGGTTGAATTCCTCAATTTCTGTTGAATGACCCAAGTAACAGAAATATTTCTATTGAGGAAGAAAGTGAAACAGCATTGAGAATGTGGCATTTAATCTCTATGTTGAAGGGTGGCTAGCTTTTCAATAAGACCAGGGGTGGGAGCAGGAAAGAAGTCTTTCTGGGTAGCACAAATCACCTAAAAATCTTAGGGATGGAAAAACACAATGTTTATAGCTTGTAAAGAGTGTAGATTTATTTGAATACAGCATAGAAGAAGGGAGTATCAGAAGATAAATTTTAAAAATTAGGCATAGGTAAAATTGGGGAGCCAACAGTCATACTTTTATTCTATAAACAAAAAGAAACCTCTAAAAAATAATCAAAGGATGTGAGTGATGTCAGTGATTTAGGTAGATGTATTTGGTAGGGATATACTTAAAAGTGAGTGTTTTAGAATCAACAGGTTGGGTTTCAATCCCAACTCTCATCTTTACTTGTTGTTTGACCTTGGAAATTTTATTTAAGCTCTGTATTATTTAAGGCAGTATTTTTTTATAACAAACAAATCCTGAAGTTTCAGTGGCTCAATACAATAAAAGTTTATTTCTAGTTGTCCAATATGGGAGTCCTTCATCAGTAGTCCTTAGTCTTTATTCCTCATATCTTGTGGATCTGCCATCACCCTAAAGCCGCGAGTCCACTGTGTTTGGTTGGCAAATAGGGAAGGAGGTAGGCGAGAAGAGCTACCTGCTTTGCAAAGTCCCAACCCCACCTTCTGTGGGTGAAAACTATGATCATGGGTCACATGGCCTTGCCTACATGCAAAGGGGGCTGAGAAATATAATTCCTGGCTGGGTAGCTGCCTTCCATGGCAATTTTACACAATGGGAAGAGGAGTTTGAATTTTTGGTAGGCATTCAGCCAATTTTGCTACACGCTCTAAGCTACAATTTATTTTTCAGTAAAACAAGAATGGCAGTAACAGTTAACATATAGATTTATTATGAAGACTAGTAATAAAATCTGTGAAATGTCCCAGCACAGTGTCAAGAACACAAGAGACTCCCTCCTTTGGATTAAAGAGAGAGATTAGGGCTCAAACTCCATTGAGGGCAGTAGAAAAAAAGAAAAATGGAGAAAAACTAAGAAAAGTGTGTGTTATACTTGGTTCTAAATTGATGTTTTCAGTTTTGCTTTTGGAACATGTATTTAAACTCTTGAGGACTTGAATGGAAATGATAACTTTCCCGCATTCGGCTAGAGGCAGCGCTGCAATGCAGCCAGCAGCTGCTCCCAGCAGTCCTGTTCCGTGCAAATATCATAATCCTACATCCATCCACTGAGCACGGCGAAGTGTTCAAAGGTCACCATGACTTTTTAGTCTTTAACAGTTTTACATTCTGAGTTTTTATTTACTTTTTAAGATTGGCTGACACGGTTGTCGTGTCTCCATGAAACGAAGAAACAGTATTGGAATTTGCTTATAATGTGAAGAGATTATTACATCACTTCTTGATTAGATGCTTAATACACAAACATATAGAACAAATATGGAAACAATTTAATGATGGATAACAACTTGAAATGATGAAATCACCTTGAAATTTAACATTTTATTGATAAATATCATCACAATTAAAACAAAATTTCTGCCAGAGGAGTCAGCACAAAACTACCAAAAATTGAAGGGATATCTTCACTGTTGGCTAATCTTCATCTATCTGTGTGTGTGTGTGCACGTGTGTGCAAATTTCAAAGAGTTCATCCAACATGCATCATTAGATACAATAGCTTCATATGATTTCTGATTTTTTACTTTGGCCTGACCAAGATAACAGTATGTGACATAGAAACCTTAAAGTGACATATATTTACATTTATAGAATAGGCAAAAAATATAAAATAAAATAAATCAAATAAATTACAAGAAGTGACACGTCATATTATGATTTTGCAAGCTCATCCATTCCTCTTTCACAGAAGAAAATTATGTACAGTTGACCTGCTATATTTACCTGCAAAAACTACACAATCCGTTCTTTAATAGAGTTGGTATATATGAAGTAATTTTTTAAATGATGCCTAGAAAGATAAGATAAGCAGTTGAAAATGACCCTCCCAGGCATTCAAACTGCAAAACTTACAGTTGTTTTTCCACTCAGATCCCTTAAAACTATTTGTTGGCCGAGGCTTTGAGTTAATTACATCTTGGTTACCTTCCATTCTCCCATCCTCATGGTCTCTATCTTAACTTAGGTCAATGAACCCAGCCAATGTTCCATTTCACAGCTGCGACCTCATCAGTCAGCTTCATTCCTGTCACTCAAAGTCCTGTCACTCTCTGCTGCCTTTAAAAGAATAGAAGCTAACCTTCATGTGAAGGAGGACCGAAGAGCCACAAGACACGATTAGTAAAAACCCTACTCTGGTCCTTAACTTTTCAACTAGGGTCATTCAGTACAGTGCAAGTTCCAGCCAGAGGGAGCTTGTCACTCTTCTCACATGGACACTAAATTTTTCTGATTCCCTCTCCTTGTTCATTCTGTTCCTGTCCTCCTTCATTCCTTTATTTCTGCAGGTCGGAATCCAATTAATTCTTCAAGTACTGGGTAGTCAGTATTTGGAAAGAACATGTATGCTTAAACTAGACTCCCAGATATGATCCTACCTTGGATCTGCCTTTTTAATTTATGTTTTTTTTTAGCAGAGTATTGAGCAAGTTATTTAAACTTCTGGGTCCTCAGCCTTCTAGTCATTAAAATAGGCCCCCAAATGCATAGCCTTTAGGGCTCTTTGAGGTTGAAATATCAAAGTAGAAGTGACATCATTTTTCTCTGCACAACCATGACACTTTTCCTGTTTTCCTAGATGACAGGCACCACTTTCTACTTATTTTTTGCACTGGTGTTATTTCTGCTACCTGAACATGAGCTCTTTGAGGATATAGCAATTATGTTTATGTCATCTTGGTATCTCTTTTGCCTTCACATTTTTGTTGTTACAGAAAGAACGGTGTTTGATTCATCTTGATACCCAGTTGATATCTTGTACTTTATAGCTAAAATAAACTTAGGAAGAAGGAAGGAAGGAAGGAAGGGAGGGAGGGAGGGAGAGAGGGAGGGTGGCAGAAATAATTTTGTTTGTGTTTTTAAATCTTGAGGATCAGGACATATAATGTGTTTTTAATACTACTACTTATCAAACCACTCGTAATTTATGCTCCTAGGACTCAAGAGTGACACTTTCTTATCATTACATATAATTTACTATTACTTAATTAAGACCTCAAGTTTGATTAAATCCTATCACAAATGAAAATATTTTTAAAATATAATTCTTTTTACTTTTTTAACTTTTTAGTTTGTTTTTTACTTTCTCCCCCACTTTGTATAGAGTAGAGTGGTGAGGGGTGCTAGAAATTTAATCTTTGAAGAACAAATATATTACTATAGGTGTTAAAACAGAAATTTTCATTCCAATAGCAATGTTCTCTGCCTTCCAGAAATAACTTCTCTTATATTTTGTTCAAAACACCCAGTCTTGTGTTAGATGTTAAAGCAGCTTATTTTTGTTTTTTTTGTTTTGCTGATTAACTGACTTCCTTATTAGCAGATGACTCTTTAAAAAATTTAATATTTTGATTAAACATATCTATCAGGCAATGTAAAAGCAAGGCTTCTTAAAGAATCATTTCTCTGTGTTTTATTAAAGCCAAAGTCATATCATGGCATCAGACACCCTAAGCAGAATATTCAAGGACATTTATGTGTTAATCGAAATTACTTGGAAGGCAATATTTCCAATATATTGGGCATAAGGACTGAGATAAAAAATCGATTTGGAAACCTTCTTTTGGTCATCTGTTAATACATTGCCTTGTTTCTGCCATTCTCTTCCTTACTTACTATATGTTATTTGTTTTACATGGTAGTATCAGATTTTGCATTCTTTTTTCACTTTAAATGTTAAATGTCTAAATGACCCAATGACCTTGGTCTACAATTAAACACATGGCATCCAAATGGTTCCCAGTCGATGCTGTGTAATTAGCAGAGCTCACTGCTTAGCCCCTGTGTGCCCCCCAGCCCAGCTCTCATTCTCCTCTTCTAAGCTCCTAGGTGTGTATGGATTGATGAGTTTAGTGTGATGGTTAGATTCAAGAGTCAGCCTGTAAAGGCAGAGACTGCACGTCACCCAAATGACCGTTGAATACGGTGCAAGAAAGGTAAAGTGGCACATGAACATGTCTCTCAACTGGGTTAAGACAGTTGAGTCCCCCCACCATGTTATCTTGATACTCTAGAAACAAACTTAGTACAGCACAAACTCCACTATAAACAGAGGTTCTAGGTCCATGTCTCCCTGCCTCCCCAACCCCAAACAGCACTCACACAAAACACTCACCCCAGGGCATGAGCAACTGGAAGAATCTGAAATATTTGACTTTTCCCCCTCCCAATCATTTCCGTTTGTTTGTTTTTAAGAACAATCCTTTAATTTATGCAGATGACTCAAGTGTGTATCTGTGCATTAAAGATTAGGTCCAGGATTTCTCTCTGGACAGTCACAGCTTGCCTCCCTGTGGTGCTGATTTTCTTCAACACTTTCTCCTTTAAATTACCGGATCAACTTCTGGTTCACTTTTCTACTCTACATTTTAGATTCAAAATAGTAGTAGCTTCAGCTGAAGGAGCCTCATTCTGTCCTTCAAGAAAAGGTGGTTGATTTCCTCCACCTACTTGTTTAAACTGGAAAGACTTGTTTGAACTAACAAGAGTTGGTAGTTGACCTGTTCTACCCTATTGACCCTGTAACTTGCCTTCTTCCTACCCCAGCTTGGTAACAGGGTGGTTGTCATATATCTAGTGCTGAATAAGAGATGCAATGGTTGCCTTAAACTTTGTACATTCCGCTGACTGTTGTCATATTTAAGGGACTGCAGTTTAGCTCGAGATTAAGTTTATTTCATGCAGAAATAATAACAGTTGGGGGTGGAACCACTCAGTTTACCTAGACTTTTTAAATTCTACACAAAAATGAAAGTTTGAGAAATCTTCCAGACTTCATTCTCTTCCCAGATACTCACTCCATTAGCAAATCAATGGCCTTAAGACATCCTGAGTAGAAATCCTTTAAGTTGGTTAACATGGGATTTTCAAACTTAATTGACCTTGAAATCCACCCCCTTCCATTGTTTTTCACCTGCTTTTATTAACATCTGACCTTCTCAGAAGACAGTTTGAGAAATGATGGTCTAGAAACACTGAAAAAAAAAAAATCAATAAATTTAAAAATAAACTATCATGAAAATTAGTTGTTAAAACTTGCTAAGTAATAAACACACTGGAATCTGATAACTACTACTTTCTTTTCAAAATGTTGAAAAATCATCCTCTTGTTAATTTGTGCTAGAATCTTGGCCAAAATCGACATTAAATGGCTCCTGTGTCACCGTATGCAGTGTCTGCAGTAGAATCACTGGACATCAGATTCTTACGTGTAGGAGGCTCATTCTTCTTCTTCTCTCCCTTACTTTTCATCACAGCCTGGCACACTCCAAACAACAGTCTGTAGCCCTGCGGTGGGGGACTGGCTGCATAGGAGTACTGGACAGGGGAGGCTCAAGGGTGATCCACATTTCACTGTCCACCAGAGAGTGCAATCCAATCCCGTCACACAGGGCAGAGTCGCCTCTAACAGGTGTAATTTATTCATATCACGGCTTTTAGTTTGAAGAGCTGAGTTCAAATCCACGATGTTCTGACCCCAAAGTTCACACTCTTTTCCTCATAGGCCCAAAGTCAAGCCAAGGATTTACCAGATCCCTCTTTCAAGCAAAGAAACACTTTAGCAGACGATTCACAAACTTATATCTTCACTGTCTCTTAAATCCCTAAGTCCTAAGTCTCTGTGCCGATTATAAAGACCACTGAATCTGGAGGGCAGCAAAGAAATGTCCCATCTGACCAATAGTCTGCAGCCAACACTTACCATTGCATTCTTTTTGTTTCTATTTTTTTATAGTGAACTCTTCTAACATATTTCATTACCCTTGGGTTTTCAAACTTTAAGCCAGCCCATTTTTATCCCGAATGCACCAATCAATTTACCTCCCTTCCTAGAAAAATTGAATTGGATAACACATCCCATGATAATTTTCGTAATAATGAGTCCCATTCAACTAAGTCTTGGTGATCTCTGAGATTATTTTTCCCTCAGCTACGGGCTCAGTGTCTACTTGTTAACCATGTTTTGAGCATAGAGGTACAGATGGAGGAGATCTTAAATGTTGTTTCCAATTCTTTGCAATCTTCTACTACACATTACCAGGAAGTTCTTAAATTATTACCCTTCTCTTCCTGCCATAGCCGATGGCCTCCAGAATGATGGAACACATGGCACAGCTTCATTTATAATGCTGTATCTCCCACACGTTTTTTTTGCAGGTTTATTTTAAAGGCCCTTCAATTAGGTTTGTCTCCCTTCAATGCAGATTCATTCTTCCCAGTCTTTAAGGTCTCCCTTTCCCTCTCCGGTAGTCTACCATTCTGGAATCATCTCTGGGGGTTTAGAAATCCAGGCATCATTTTTTTTTTCTGTCACTGACTGGTTAATCAATTGTTAGTTTTCTATATTTTCATATTTTTTTAAAAGCATTACAAGTAGCAAAGAAAACAAAATTGCACATTTTATAAGTTGAGCCCTGTCATTTTTAAAAGAAGAAATATGTTTCCCCCCAGTTTTTGAAATGTTTTAAAGGCACTATTAAAATAAAATTACACAAGACTTAAGAAGAGATGTAGGATTTTAGCTTAACACATAAAACTGTATATAAATATAATTAGCAATAGCCTTGATAGAATGTCAATTTGTTACTTTCATCTTCAAGTTAAAGGCTAAACTATAAGTCAAAAATAGTATGGTCTTGTTCCTCTTATAACTGTTTTCTTTCTTGACTCTTTTTCTCCACTTACCTCGTTGTTCTTGTTCTTACATACCTTCAACATTCAAGTTCAGAGAATTATGTAGGTCATTAAAAAAATCTCTCAGAATTTACTGATAATGCAAAAAATAACCATTTAAATAAAAGAGCATCATTGTATCTTTTAACCTTGAGATAGCCTCAAGCTTTTCAATCATTAATGTGCCAGTATTTAGGCATTTTGTAATATCAACTGCCCTGTAATTAGCTATTTTGAATAGTTTGCAAATTTTCCTCCCTCTGGTATCTTTTGGACGCTTTTTAAACATTATTGCTTCAATAAAAAGCTTTTGTCTAGGATTGCTTTTTGTTTTGTTTTGTTTAGTTTTTAGTCTTTGTTCCCTAATAATAAAGAAAGAAGAAGATTAAGAAAAAAAAAGATAAAGTTACAACAAAGTAAATCTAGCAGTTTATGTTTCTGCACTTAGCTCTTGTTAAACGTCAGGTTCAGAAATGGTACCATCTTCTTCAGAGTGACTTTATATGTTTTCTTTCTTTCCCGAAGTCTTCAAGTAGGAAAAGTTCAATTGATTATAACAAGAATTTCTTCTTAAGAAAAACCTTCCTTAATCTCACCAATAGTAAGAAGTCATATCTAGGGTAAACGAATTCTCCTTAAATTCAATTGGAATTTTTCATTGTTGAATTTTTCCATAGGAAAATAGACTATTTTATGAATTCTATAAAATTTTATGTTGCGAATTTTGTTGTGACCCAATGTGCTAGTAGGTATTAGGTGTGGAGTAAAGGGGAAGATGTTAAAAAGTTGAAAAAGACAGAAAGACAGTGGTCTAGAACTTTCAGAAGTTTTCAAGCAAATTACAATGCAACTCATCATAGCATGTGAGTATATGCAGAATAGCAAAGTGAGGGTGACTCTTATACAGGCTGGGCATCAAAGTGAATTATTAACCTTTTAAAATTGATATGCTTGCCCTTGCCTTGTTCCAAGAGATTCCAGTTCTCTAATTCTAGGTCGTGCCTGAGCAATCATATTTTTGAAAGTTTCACGTATATATCTAGTTAGCATTAAAGGGTAAGTGTTAATGTCATGGCCATTAACATCAAAAACTCCAGATTAAGAAAGAACCCATAATTGAATCCTAACTATTACACTTTCTCATTGTGTATAGGGGAGTAAAATACTTCATGCCTGTAACACTTGGTGCCTTATGTTTAATAAGGATAGAAAAAGTGATGATATAAAAATCTCTCAACCTGGATCTGGTCTAAAGTAAGTGCTCAATAAATATTAATTTCTATTCGCACCATCGTTTTCATTGAGGGTGCTGTTGGTGTCACTAACAAAGCAAACTATCATAGATACTATAGCAGACATGTGCACACATCAGTGTTGTAAAACTCAAAGAAACAAAACAAATCAGTGTGAAGAAATTAAGGAATTTTTCAGAGAAGAAGAGAGATTGAAGTTGGAACATAAGACAATGGATTAGGAGTTGAACAGATTAAAAAAATGATACATTGAAGACAACGTGTGGGTAGTCCTGAATACCATGTTCACATATGTGGCCCTGGTGCAAGATGTCACTTAAAGAAAGTAACATCAAACGTGTGCTTTGGAGTGATTAGTCTTATGACAATGGGGAAGATGATTAAAGGGGAAAGAAAAAGGACAGAAATGGGAGAGAGAGAGAGAAAGGGAACGGGGAGAATGAGAGAGACTAGAGACAGAATTATTAGGTATATAATGTACTATATAGTATACTTTTATAGAGGAAAATACAGCTCATATGGAAAATAAGCTTTTTCTTTCTCTGAAAAAGTAAAAATCTTCTGAGTACAGTCTCCATTTATCCTTTCCTGGATAATTGCTCCCTGCTGTGATCTCTCTTTTTTATATAGCTCCTTGTATTAGATATATTAATGGAATTTATGTATCAATTTCCAAAATAGAATTAGTTTTATTGATATTTCTAAATAAAAATCAATGCATTACAATAGTTTTTATGTATGTGTGTGTATATATATATATATATATATATATATATATATATACACATACACACACACACACACACACACTGGAAAATATATACAAGAAAATAAAATATATTAATTATTCCACTGCTCAGTGATACATACCGTGAACATTGCAATATATAGATCTATTCAAACATAATTCTTTTCTTTTCTCTCTCCCTGAACCTGCGTCTTTTCCTCTATTTTGTAAATTGCTTTGTCCATGGAATGCAGAATGGTATCTTTCCATGTAACTAAATTAGCACTATATCATCATTTTTGGTGACTCCGTGGTATTCCATCACATGAACTCTAATATAGTTAAGCAATCTGCTCGTAATGAATACTTACATGTACAAATACGTTTTTGTGCTTATGGACCACGTTGTCATGTGAACTACTTACGTCATTCATTTGACAGCTGTGTTCCATTTCCATTTCACTCTTGTGTTTCTAATCATTGTAGTTCTCTGTTTGCCCAATTGACCATAAAAGTAATAATAATCACGAGAAGAAAAAATCAATAATATTGGTGGCTAAATTTTATTAAGCATTTGGTGTGTATTAGTCACTATACTGAGCATTTTTACACATTATGTCATTTCATTCTCTCAAAAGTGATATGAGTTTAGTGGTATTAGCAGCATTTTACAGGTAAGAAAACAGAAGCCAAGAAAGATAAAATGGCTTGCCCAAAGTACCATATTTAGTAAGAGCTGAAGCCAAGATTTAAATCCTGATCTCTGCAAATGCAAGTACCATGGCCTTAATTACGAGGCCATGTTACGTGAGGGCAAAGAAAGCAGCTTATATTTGTACCTCCTTATATTCATTCACCTCTTCCAAAATCCACTTCAATACCTTCATAGGGAGTTTGGAAGAACTGGTTGTATGTTCTAGTGTCACTGCCAGTGGGAGTGGGGAGATGATGGGATTTTTTGGTCTGGGTCGTATTATTTATTATTATGCCCAGATGTTCATTTGAACCTGTTGCCTAATTAAAGACCTCGAAGAAGAACTCAAGGCAATCCATGGCCAAACTAAAGAAATTTTGGCCAGCTTTCCTCAATTTCCCAGTGGACCCTACTATGCAATTCTATCTATGTGAACAGATCAGTTAGATTTCTGTGGCTGTTTTGCAGCTAATGAATGATGGTGAGCCCATTAAAAAGCAGCGATGTACAATATCAGATGCTATCTATGCATCCCAATGTTCCGCTATTGAAGCAGTTCTCAAAATGTGATCCCCAGAGCAACAGCACTGCCTGAGATTCTGTGATTGATAAATTCCTGGGCCTCACATCCTGTGTAGTAACTCACAGACTCTGGCAACGGGACCCCGCAATCTATTTTAACAAATTCCCCCAGGAGACTCTCATACACATCGATACGCGAGAACTAGTACACTACGGTTTACACAGCCAGTCGGGAACTCCTGCTCTTCCAAGTTCCCATGTCATGCCCTGGCTTCAATATCTGGGGCCAGAGTCAAATACTTTACCCAGGTATTGAGCAAATGATGTTTGTGAGGCCCACTTTGGTCCTGCCTTCTCTAAGCCATCTTCAGGATGAAGTGATCTGGCCTTCTGTTTACCTAAACATACAAGTCAAGGCCTTTAACTTTCTATGTCAGCTTTGCCACGGGCGTGCCCAGCAGCTCTGGTATAGCTGTATCTTCCATCATCAGGAGACAAAGCCCACCACCCGGTCAGTCCACAACTAGCTGACTCTTTAAACCTCCAGAAACCTTCCTATTTCCATTGGCATTGAAGTGAAACCAGCCAATGAACTAAATAATCACCCATATTTTAGGTTATGGTTTTTTTTTTTCTTTTCATTCTAACCTGTATGTCACAGCCCGGATTGCAGAATGGGGGATGGACACAGAAAGAAACATTCAGACACACACACAAGACATGCAAGACTATAGTGGGGATTCCACCAGTCGTTTTATTTATATATACTTTTTCTATGTCCGGCAGCTATTTCCTGGTATGTGACTACCTTGGGCACCTTGAGAAAAACGCATTTTTATTCCTCTTAGACAATTGCTCAAGGGAAGCAGACGCTTGCATCTTGGCTTCTTATCTCATTACTGTATGCAGGACAATGAGACGCCTTGGCTTGTTTGCAAGACCTCAGGCGCTTGGTTATTTGTCATAAAGCTATCTGTCATGAGGAATAGTTCTGTTTGGTCAACAGCCCGTGTCCAGACCTATTGTCCTCTGGCCCCAAGGAGAGCACACCCAGTTTCGCTGACTCTGGGCTTAAGCCAATTTTGCCCAGGGAGGGTCCCTACACACCTAGTTTCACTGACTCTGGGCTTAAGCCAATTTTTGCCCAGGGAGGGTCTCTACACCTGTATCCATTTAAATCATCAAAAAGTTGAGTGCTTGGCACATGTGCATAGTTCTTTTTTTTTTCTTTTTTTCTTAAGACATTTAAATACAGACATATACTTTAAAGTTGTGGGTTTGTTTCTAGAGTTGCTTAAAAAAGATTGTTATATATGAACATTTTATTTTTCCTTGTATAAGAATCCAGACAAAAAATTTTGTTTAAAGTTTACTTCCAAGGAAAAGTTTATGTGTACTGATTACTCTGGTTTCAATCCTGCCTGTTCATTAATATCAGCAAGGCCAGGGCATAATTATTTACAAAAATAAATATCTCACCAGATAATTCAACTGTGCCAGTTAACTGATTCTCTGTCTTTTATCAGACAATACTGTCTGTCTGTCTGTATATCTATCTATCTATCTCTATTGTGTGTTTTCGTTTTATTTACTGCATAGCCCAGAGTCACATTTAATGTGCCATTGTAACAATCATCTTTATCTTGTCTTTTTGGTACAATTACTGTATCCCTTGTACCACTTTACTTTTCCATTTTTATTTTTATTTTAATAATCCTGATGTTAAATAATCTTCCACTGTTAGCAATTTCAGAATTCCCTTGGGACTAGTGTAATTATAAATGATGTTTTATTTTCATCTAATGCAGCTCAGTATCTGAAACAGTTCCTTTCATATATGTACGGCAAAATTAACAACTGGAGCTGGGCAGGATGGTGCACACATGTGGTCCCAGCTACTCGGAAAGCTGAGGTAGGAGGACTGCTTGAGCCCAGCAGTTCAAGACTGTAGGGTACAATGATCAGGCCAGTGAACAGCCACTGAACTGCAGCCTGGGCAACAGAGCATGATCCCATGTCTTTAAAAAAATAATTAACAATTCATTTGATCTCCATCAACTAAATCGACTATTATATCTCCATCAACTAAATGATTTTCTGAAATATGCCCATTATGCTGCAGGAGGGGAAAACACATACACGCACCAAGTCTTCTCCATCAACAAGATGTGCCTTCAAAACGAAATATGGGTATTTGAAACAAAATATTCCCTGTTGCTTCCCATTCCCCTCTCTGATTCCTACTGGTAGCACCTGCAGCCTTGTATTGCTGTTGCACGTTTGGCTTTCTAATCCTCTGTAAGTTTATCGAGGGCGGGGGTCATGACATAGTCACAGTAGCAGTCTCAATGCCTAGCACTATAACTGGGAGTTGATGCCAAAGAATATTACTGAGTGTTAGATAAGGTGATGAACATTTCCTCTTTAAGGAGCTCAGAAATAAAGGCAAACCTAGAAAGGTTAGAGTTTTCTGGTGATGTTTTAGAGGAGAAAACCTTGGAACGGGCGGTGGCTGACTGGCCTTGTACTTAGGAGAGTGGAGAAGGCCGGTACTGAGAAGGGCTACAATGACAGCATGAGACAAGGAACACATGTGAAATGAGGAAGGAGGAGAAGCACTTATTTTAGAGAATAACGGGCAGTGAGATGGAAGACCAGCGTTATCAGCCTGAGGAAGAGCCAAAACTCTAGGCAGAGAACTTTATAGGTGATAAAATAGAAATTATAGATCCAAAGGGCTTTCTGAGTGGGTATGATATAATACACAATGTAATTAAAATTTTAACCTGACGACAAGATTCTAGGTCAGGAGATGGCGAACTGTGTCCTGCAGGCCAGATCCAACTGATAGATTGTCTTTGTATGGTGTTCAAGTGAAGAGTTTTTTTTACATATTTAAAGGGTTATTTGGGCCGAGCACAGTGGCTCATGCTTATAACTCTAGCACTTTGGGAGGCTGAGGTGGGAGGATTGCTTGAGGCCAGGAGTTTGAGACCAGCCTGAGCAAGAGTGAGACCCCATCTCTGCAAAAAATAAAAAAATAGGTGGGCATGGTAGCACACGCCTGTGGTCCCAGCTACTTGGGAGGCTGAGGCAGGAGAATCACTTGAGCCCAGGAGTTGGAGGTTGCAGTGAGCTATGATGACACCACTGTGCTCTAGCCCAGGTGACAGAGAGCTTATCTCAAAAAATAATAAATAAATAAATAAATAAAAATGAAGGTTATTTGAAAAAATAGAATATGCAACAGAAGACTTTTGTGACCCTTCAAAGCCTAAAATATTTACTATCTGGCCATTTAAAAACCAGTTTCCTGAAAGAGGTGGGGAACAATGAGAAACAATACTGGAATAAAGGATCTACTTGAGAGTATATGGGAAGGGAGACAGTGATGGCAATAGACCCCTCAATTTCAACAGCTTAACACAAGCATTTATTTCTCACTCCTGTAACAGTCCAAGGCACCTGTTTTTCGTGGGTGAATGGTTTTCTTCCATGTGGAGATTTGGGGGCTCGAGCTCTTTTTCTCCTGCGGCCCGGGGGTTCTGTAGTGTATTATCATTGTTGCATTCACAGAGTGAGAGGAGCTGTAGATTGGAAGAAAGACCCACCTCTTCTTAATACCCTTGGTTTTGAAGTAACGTGCCTCTCCTCCCTTCACTTTCTATTGGCAATAGCTTGGTGTGTGGCCTAATCTAGGAATGAGAGTGCCCAGGAGCTGTACTTCCTGGCCGAGTGGTCCCTGCCTAATTACGGCTCCATGCTATGGCCACTAGCTCTATGCAAGCCATTTCTGCCCACGTGAGAGGTGGTTGTGGCGATTAACACAGCTGGGAGGTGATTACTTTCCACAGTCATGAAAGCAGAAGCCATATAGTGATTTATTGAGATATACACATATATAGGCACATTATGTATGTATGTGCATTATTATGGCTACATATATGTTTATGTATATATACACGCATATGCACATATACCCCGCCCACACACACATACACATGAAGAGACAGTGAATAAAGGAAGTTTGGGGCCTGAGAGCCCTGGTGAAACACATGGCTCTTCTACTCTCCATTCATGAAATTAAAGAAGGTATTATCCTTTCTAATGAATGTACTTTTATTTTTCTCATCTATCAAATGAGGATCTTCTGGTTCTTGGGTTTATACTGAGAATTAATACTATAAATATTCTAGGTAATTACCTGGCATATAGCAAATGGTCAATAAAAGCTGTCCACTACAGCTGCTGTTATCACTATTAGTGTTGTTAAACTCAAAATATTCTAAGAAATGTTTATAGGGCTTAGCAACATCTGACTGTAGATAGACAGAAGAGAGACCCAAAGCAAGATGACCTCAATCTTTTGTCTTATATGATGGGATAATAGACCCAGGGAAGATGTGAAAAATGGGATTGCAGGATAAATCTAAAATGTGTACCTATAAGCAAGGTGAAATAGTAATAAAAATAATTCACCTATATTCTTTTCAGGGACTTGGGAATTTAATGGTGACAAATCATCTTGCAAACATAAAGCATCATAGAAATGTCACATTGCAAAATGAGGAACAGTGATTCTTCCAGCACAATATTAGAATGACTAAACATTCACCTCTTTTGCTGAGACTAATCACATTGTTTATACACACACTCATGCATATGAAAGCAATGTACACACACACACACACAAACACACACAGAGAAGCATGCACACATATGTATTCTACAAACAACTTTCACGGTAAGCAAATTGTCCTTTTCTACAAGGTTGTCAAACAATGATAGTTTTCATATCTCTGTGGATTCTGTCTTGTTTCCTAAGCCAGGGGCCATGGTCGTGGTGGTGATTATATGCTAGTGAAGTTACACATGCACTGAAGCTATTTACAAATGCCCTCTCTGTGTGCTTTCTTAATGGTTCCGTTTAGTATGCACAGTTTTAGAAGCATGTTGATCAGAGTAAGGCAGGCATTTGGCTTTCATTTCATATTGGTAAGCCTAGTTACTCCTTACTAATTTAAGGTTATCTGTTAGCTATTCTCAGCATACAAAATACAGTGTTTCTTCTGGTAATATGCCCAAACGGATATTGTCTTAGTCAAAAATAAAGACTCAGAAGCAGATTTCGAAGCAGATGTGTGTTGGTTTTAGACATGTGGGCTCCCTGGGCCCATTTTTAAAGCCAAGGGAGATTGTAAAGTCTCCTGCTTGCTCCAATTTAGAAACAAGATCAGACAGATCTTGATCCCTTCCCTCTGACTTCCTATGCAGCTTTGCTTTATTCTGTTAAGTTGTTCATAGACACTTCAACTTTTACTAACAAGGTGCCTTGTTTTTGCCAATTCTTTTGGTTTCTGGCTTGGGAAAATGCTCTAGGGACCATCATTTTGCAAGCTCGTTACTGTTTTGTGGATGTTCCTCCCGCAAGCAGGTTATTACTGTTTTTTCTTTCTGTCTTGGGGTCCCCAAGCAGAGAACACACAGTGTAGTTGGATCCTCAATTAACTTTTGCCACCAAGCTGAGTCGTTAGACTTGGAGAGCAGGTGCTCCTGCTGGCTCTCTCTAGCCAGAGGGAAGGCAGGCATTCTACAAAGGCTGTCCCAGAAACCTGTTTCCCATCATTCCCAAACCATGATTTCATAACACAAAGAGGATTTGATTGTACCTGATCTCATTTCCTACAGGACTAACCACTCACATTATTGCCCACCCACCCATTAGTCCCCACCTTGCATACGTGTATGTGACTCTGCCTTTATGTCTTTACCAAGCATCTACTGACAACATACTGTGTACTAATCATTATATAAAATGGTGAACAAAAATATCTATATAAGCTTCATTTTTTTTTACTTGATTTAGACTGGCCATTGCTTTGGAGTCCACAGGCTTCTATGATATTAGTCATGGCAATGAGACGAGAAAGTGAAGTTGAATAATGTTAATAGTCAACCCGCAGTCGGCCCTTCCCTCCTGAGCCCCTGCCCTTATGCCTGCCATCAGCCTTTGTAATAACTGTGCATATGACCATCTCTTCTACTTCATGTTGAAACCCATTATAGAACTTATTCGACTTTGTGATAATTCTTCTGTACTACACAGCTAAAACTCCCCTTCATACACAGTGGCTGCTAAATATCTATTTGATGATAAATTTATTATCTTTTATAGAAATCCCACTCCTGGATGTTTATGCTAAAGAAATGAAGATTTATGTTAATACATGATTCTATACACATGTTTATTACAGCATTTTCCCAATGGATAAATGAGTAAATAGATTGTAATACTACCCAGCAATAAAAAGGACCAAAATATTGGTACAAGCAACAAGGTGGATGAATCTCAAAGATATTATGCAGAATGAAACAAGCCAATCTCAAAAGGTTACATGCTGTATGATTACATTTATATGACATTTTTCAAAAGGACATGATGGAAAACAGGTCACTTGCAGGCAGAAGTTAGTGACTAGGTGAGAATTTGACTTTAATGCACAAGGGAGTTTTTCTAGGTGATGGAACTATTTTGATTGTGGTGGTGCTTACACAAGTCTACATGTACGCTAAAACTGATAGAACCGAACACATGCAAGTCAATTTCATTGCATATTGATTTTTGAAAAACTTAAAAAATCATTTGTGAATTCATCCTCCAATATTAATATTTCTTACCAGGTTCCATCATACCTAAATTTTAAGTCAGTATTCTTAAACTTTATTGATCATCAGAAACATCCAGGCTTTTTGCTAAGTTTAGGTCCCCAGAGCCCTCCACTGTGGATGTTCATTTAGCAGATCCAGCTGAAGGCTAAGAGTCTGCATTGCAATGAGACCCAAGCCTGGTGATTCTGGGGATTGAGAAAGTGTGAGAAACTGCCCTAGGTCAGTGTTTCCAAACTTCGGCCTGTGCCAGAAGCAGTTGAGAAGACCTGTAAGGTCAGCGATGGTACCCAGAAACTGGCATTATTACTAAGGATCCCAGGAACGCCTATGTCAACTGGTAGGAGGGAGAGACTTTGAGAAATGCCACTCTCGCTCAACACTATCAAATAAATGGCAAACTCAGATTTGCTCTTGGTGTCCACTGAGTAACTCCACATGCCCTGGATTAGCCTCCTCTCCTGTCCTCCAGCACAGGTATGAAATACCTGCACCAGCCTCCTCAAATTCTCTACCCCACTCCCCCGGGAGTTAGTTGACTTTGTCTTTGTCATCTAGAAAAACAGCATTTTTAGATGTCTCCTCTTCAACTTTCTGTTCTTACACTTAACTATATATATCAATCTATCTCTATGTATGTCATTGCGTTGAATTTTATTCTGATTTTCACTGCCTGAGGAAAAGCTGTGTCTCATCTCTGAAGGCCACTTATCTCTGCGTCTGTGCTCTTCATCGGAGTGGCTGTTGGCCCTCTGCTTTCTCTCCCCGGCAGGTCCAGTTTCTCTTTCTGTTCTCGCTCCTTCCGCACAGCCTGTAAAGGTGCTCAAGTGGCCCCCATCTCATGCTATCACCCCTCCTTTGACTCAGAATATTCTTTTTTGCTCATCCTTCCTGTTTCTCTTCATAGCCAGATTCCCCAGATTCTGGCCAGATTCATAGCCAGGCTCTGGATAATCTCTGACATTTCTTTAGTTAGCGCCTGTCGTTTACTTTTGAGCCCACCATGATGCGACTTTTAGCTCCAGCCGTGCAAGGAGATGTCACTGATGAAACTTGCCAGTGACCTCTTGGGCACCAATCTTCTGGACCTATGCAGTCTTCTGACTTTATCTTGCCAAGTTCTCCTTTCTTATTCAAAAGTTATACCTTTTGTGTTCTCCTCATAATTTTCTGATCATTTCTTTGAAGTTTCTTTCCCCTAGCACACAATCTTTATCCTTCAATGCCTGCATTCTCCATGGGTCTATCTTTTGGCCTTCATTTCTTTTCCTCGAATTATTTTTTATTCTCTGGAGAACCTCTTCCATACTCATGACTTCAGCCACCACCTATAAGCTCATGATTCCTACAACTGTACTTCCGGTTAGGGTCTTATGCCTTGAATAAGATGATAGGTGCTCAGTAAATGTTTATTTAAAGGATAAACGAGTGTGTGAATGGATGGATAGATAACTGAATGAATGTCCATGAACTAGAGAAACATCACAGCAAAAGGAAATAGGTCATTGATTTCTGATTGTGTGGATTAATTTATAGGACACGTTCATTAAGTTATTTTCTCTCATTAATGTTTTCATCTTCTACCATGCACTTAGGGGTAATCAGAACACAAGCTGTGTTTAGCTTAGAAGTTCCATGATGAAAAATGAAGCCTTATCAGCCATTGCACCATTTGGGAAGGCTAAGGATTTGGTGGACCTCTTGCTCCCTCTATTTCTTGCAAGGACCTGGTTTTTATTTTGAAAATTCAAAAGCAAAGCTCAGAATTAATGGGATAATGCACAGTATTTATCAATACATGGGCACCACATCTTTAAAGCATCCCTGATGTCCAAGCTGTTCTGTGATACACCCATTCATATTAACTCCTGCATTTTTATTCTTCTCTCCCTCTCTTTCTCTCTCTCTCTCTATCATTTTCTCTGTCATTCACTCACATACACATAAGGACAGATATTGGGATAATTTATTAAATTAAAAAACAGTATTTTCAGAAGGACTTTAAGATGTAAGCTCAAGCTACAACATATAGGAATTTTTGCACACTAATAAACAACCAGAGACCAGACTGCTGACTGGAAGACACCTTGTAGCGCCAGAGGTCAGCATCAGGGAGATGACAACTATTAGCGTGGACCAACCTCCCAGCCCAGAGCTGCTGGCAGGTATCTTGATTACTTCAAGGTTAAAAATACAATCCACTGGCTTTGAAAGCACTGAGCAGGGTGCCTAATACATAATAGACAACAAATGTCAGTTCTTTATTCCTTCATTCCTTTCCAAAAAGAGATGTTCTCCTTGTTTTAGACATCTGTTAGTAAGCCAAATATTTTATCTCCATTAATTAACAAAAAAAAATTTTGTACATAAAATGTATTTTCTCTTCATTTGAATCACCTTTCCTCCTCCAGTGGTTTCCAGTTCACTCCCCTAAATGTTTAATCACCAAACTTTCCCAGAGACCCATACACACAGTCACTCCTTGTCTTTTGCTGATCCAAGACAAGCTCTCTATTGTCTCCGAGTCCCCATTTTCTCCTCATTCAAGTGATTTGTGGAATTAGCTCATAGGAATGTTGCGAGAACTAAATGAGGTGAAATGTATGGTGTGCTTGCTTAATGCAGTGTTTGGTGTAAAGGAATCATTCCAAAAACATTAGATGATGCTATTATCACTGTTGCTATTGTTGTTTTAGATATCTTATTTCTCCCTGCAATTTCAGTCATTGGAGTTCTGGAACATTTAAAACCTTTGTCTCCTCCATAGCAGTCATGTCTCAGATCTAATGTCAATCTTCAGAGAGGCCTTTTCTGACTGTCGAGTCTAACGTGGACCTTGAAGCCTTCCTCTTACAGCGAACAGCATTGCATAGAAGTTAGAAGCACAGACACAGGACTCAGGATGCTTTAAGGCAATCCTGGCTCTACCTAGTTTCAGCCAAGTTACATAACCTCTTGGTGACTCAATGTCCTAATCTTTAAACAAAAATAAGGTTGTTATGAGTGTAAAATGGTTTAATATGAGTAAAATACTTAGCATAGTTTCTGGCACAAAACATATGCTAAATGTTTATTCTTTTTATGATTACAGTCATAATCCTTATTGCTCTGTAAAATTATCTTGCTCAATTATCATATGATAGTCTATCTCACCCTTCCAGAAAAGAAGAGGATCCAATGGAAGAGGGAAGGATTCATGCTTCTTGGTTCCTTGTTCACTGCTATATTCAAGAGGCTACAACAGGGCTTGGCATTCCCCATCGTTTTGTTAAATAAATGCATGATACATGCAATCAGTCATTCAGTCCCTAATACCTGGCCTAGTACATTGTGCATTGCAGGTTACCAAAATATATTTGATCGTGATTAAAACCATACATCATTCATGATATTTTTTAAACAAAAAGCTTGCAGGCATAGCATAGGGAGAAAATGGAGCACTATAATTGCTCTCTGAGTTATGTGAATTCCTTGAGAAGGAATCTGACTTTCCTCCATGCTTCAATGAGCCAGAGAGGCTGCCTCTGTTCCACTTGATGTAGTTTGGTGGCTTTTCTTAGATGGGAGCCATGAAAATAAAATTGCAAGAAACCCCCGCCCCCCACCATACACCCCAATTCAAAGAAAGTTCTTCACAGATTTATTTTTAGAAAGGAAAAGGAAAAGAAATGGATCTTTAGCTTAACTTTGGTATCTGGACTGAATTTTTCTTGTCATTCAACTATATTCTTTGTGCAAGTTTTTGAATAAGAGAAAATTGGGATTTTGGATCATGTGCAATTGGTATGCTGGGAGCAATGGAGTTAAATTCGCTTCAAAGGTGTTTTATTTTAGTGATTTCTCCAGTGAAATCTTTAAAGCAGAAATCTACAGAACTTTTGAGATTGGAATTCGTTAAATAGTGGATGGAAAGGGAGAGATATAAAATGCACAGCAGAGAATATGAAAGAGATAAAGGGGCGATGGGGAGATTGTGAATCTGGTAGTCCATTTCAGAAGATCATACTGAGATATTAGGATTTAAAAAAGTATAAGAACTATATATGTGATGACCAATATTTGCTAAAGGCACTTACCTTCAATGGCTTCCCATTTTAACCTTGAGCAAAATAAAACATGCAAGTTTTCTAAGGCCTGTTGTGTTAGTCAAGGTTCTCCAGAGAACAGAACCAATAGTATGTATAAATATAGAGATAGATAGATAGATAGATAGATAGATAGATATAGACAGATATCTAGAAAACGAGATATATATTTTAAGAAATTGCTCTTACATTACGAAGACTGACAAGTCCAAAACCTGTAGGGTGCACCAGTCAATTGTAGGTCCAGGGAGGGGCTGTAGCTCAAGTTCAAAGGCTGTCTTCTGGCAGAATTTCCTTTTGCTCTGGAGAGACGTCTTTTGTGCTATTCAGGCTTCAGGTCTTTGTTTAGATAAGTCCCACTCATATTACAGAGGACAATCCACTTTACTCAAAGTCCACCTATTTAAATGTTAATCTCATCCAAAAACACTCTCATAAAAACATCCAGCATAATGTTATATCACATATCTGGGTACCACGGCCAGGTTGACCCATAAACCTAACCATTCTACTGGGCATGAGCTGGCTCTGCCTAACTATCTGCTTCATCTTGGACCACTCGTCTGCTTCAAACACACAGGGCTTCTTTCAGTTCCTCACAAACACAAATTTTTTCTCCAATTTGAGGTTTTCACAGATATTATTTCCTCTGCCTAGAATGCCCTTCCACCCCCACTCATGGCTTGGAAAATTCCTTCTCATCCTTCAGTCTCAGCATAGATGGCATTTCCTTAGTGGAGATGTTCCTAACCTCCAGTCTCAATCAGTCCTCCTTCTTAGCATCTTCGTGTCAAACCCATTGTTTCTCTCATTATACTTGTCACAATTATATGGCTCAGTGTATTTGTAATTACAAATTTGTTTTCTGTATTCATTAGTTTAATGTCTGTTTTCCCGTTTAATGCGGATGCTCCATAAGTTCAGGGACCTGACTCATTGTGTTCACTCCATTTTAGTACGAATGGTAATCACCCAATGAATATTGAATAAATAAACCAATAAATGAGTGAAGCTTAAGATAATCAAAAATTTTTTCATGTTAAGCTTAGAAATCCAAAGCATTCTTTTTAATCAGGGGCAATTTGAAACACTTCCATACACCTATTCTTATCAAGGGTAAACATTTCAGCACTTACTTACAAGTGCACATTCTTGGCCACCATGATCATGTGATTAGGTGGGTTAGGAAGTGGGAATAGAGGATTTTGCTTTTTAACAAGTGCCCCAGTAACTCTGATGTGTCTGGTTAATCAACTAACAGCTAAAAACCATTTATATTAGATAAAACTTTAACCTAATTCAGAACTCTCAACTTTGGTGATGGGGAGCTCATTGCCTACTCCTGTAGGACACCCACAGGTTAGACCCAGTTCTAGACTAAGTAGAGATATAAATAACATTCTTTCCCATATTTAAAGACATATTTCATCTCCACTATTCCTTCATGTTCAAAATAAAAAAATTCAATTCTCTCAGTGATAGTTAGTCCTTCCTAGACGTTTAGCCCTCTCTAATGCCTTTAGTTCTCTAATATATGGTACCTTCAAATCTGTGTTAATTGGACTCAAGCAGTGTTCTTTAGGCTGACATAATCCTAGTGCAGAATGATTCTTCAAGGTCATATGGTCCTATTCAAACAGATGTCTGTTCAATTGTTTTTCTACTTTTTCTATCTTATTTTTTCCTAATCATTTTGTGCTTTTGAGATCTCAATGAAGTTTGATATTTTAAGAATTCCTTCTCCTCATTGAGGTAACATCTCAGGGAAAAATACTTTTTACTACAAGTTTTTTTCTAGTTTATCCAGAAACATCTTTAACTTTCTGGTGTTAGGAAATATCTTATAGGCCAATTAGTGCTATGTATAGTTACTAACTGTGTTTAAAAACTCATAATTGAAAGTCCAGGCAATTCAGTGAGCAAAAAAATAAAAAACAAAGCCCAAAACAAACAGTGTCTTGTGAGGAGGCCCATGTCTCCATTCCAAATTCCTAATAAGGCTAAATGAAAATACAGTGGAAGCTAAAGGAAGATTAAGTGGAACCCCGTGGGGTATTCAGGTTGGTGAGTAATATAAGACTTGAAGATGGATTGGTATCAGATTGCAGAGGCTGGACAGCTAGATTTTGCTTTGGAAGTAGAGAGCCAAGAGCTCATGAGGAGTTTTAATCAGGAGAGCTGTAAAATCTGCTTTTCATGAAGATTAATGGAATTAAGGAATAAAAGATAAAATGTAAGAAAAAAGAGGGCAGACAGGCACACCAGTTAAGGGGAAGTAAAAAGAGTCTGGCTCTGTAAACAACTGCACAGATGAATGTGCAAGATATGGTGTTGGGCAAAGAAGCCATACCCAAAGGGCTAATATTCTATTATTTCATTTATAGGAAATCAAAAAGCGGGCAAATCTAATTTATGGTGATAGAATTCAGTGTGATTACTTTTGGAAAGAAGTAGTGACTGGGAGGCTTCTGGGGTGCTGATAACCTTCTGTATCCTGATTCAGAATGTACAAACTCATCTAGCTCTACAATTGAGTTAGGTACAGGTGCCCTCTGACTTACCATGAGGTTATGTCTTGATACATCCATTGTAAGTTAAAAATACCCTACATTAAAAATGCAATTGCTTCTGGTTCAGTGGGTCCAAGATGACGGAGCTGGGTGCCTCTCCTGAGGACCCCTGGGTCAAGGTGGAGTGTGCCTACAGTGACAATAGTCTGGATCCCGGGCTTTTTGTAGAAAGCACACACAAGGGGAGTGTAGTGTTTAGAGCTAATAGCATCGGTTCCACCAGTGCCTCTTCCATCCCCAACACAGATGACAAGGACAGTGATTACCACCAGGAGTCCTACAAGGACTGGAAATGGCAAGTACACACTCAGGCCAAACCAAAAAGGAGGGACTCCATCAAGAAAGGCTGTGATAACCTTCAGACCATTGTCCCCACCTGCCGGCAGCAGGACTTCTCCATTGGCTCCCAAAAGCTCAGGAAAGGCATTGTTCTACAAAAGACCTTTGACTACATCCAGTTTTTGCACAAGGAAAAGAAAAATCAGGAGGAGGAAATGTCCATGCTACACAAGGGTGTCACAGCCCTAAAGATCATGAAGGTGAACTATGAGCAGATTGTGAAGACACACCAGGACAACCACCATGGGGGGAGGACCAGGGGATCCAGGTCTCCGACCAGGTCGAGTTCAGCGTGTTTCAAGGCATCATGCACTCTCTGTTCCAGTCCTTCAATGACTCCATCTCCGCATCCAACTTCCAGGAGCTGTTGGCCTGTGTCTTCAGCTGGACTGAGAAGCACTGTAAGCTGCAGACCCTACAGGAAGTTGTGATTGGAGTCCTGCACCAATTGAAAAACCAGTTGTACTGACTGGCTCGTGGAAACCTGCATAACAGCCAGCAAAAGGCCTTAGAGTCTCTACTTGTCCCTGGAGCTGCTGGGACCAGGAGCTTGGACTGCGACACCTCACATTGGTCAGCTGGTTTCTACTTGGTATTTGGTTTTCCCAGTCCCACTTCATCATCAGTGGGTGTTTATTTTGTGAAAGCTCCTAATTAATTTTGACCATAAAACTGAAACCTACTCAATCTTCCCTCTCCCCATGGAAGTCCTAAGGATCAGAGTCTTCTCTGGGCACTACAAAGAGATCCTGGTCTCTTAGCCCTTTGCCTAAGCCTCAGACTTCTGCTCTTGATCTACATATATTTGGAAACTGCTTGCCTCCATTTTGTTCTCTTGGGCAACATTTGGCCCAAGTTTGGCCATTTGGGCAGGAGAAAAGGAGTAAGAGGAAATACTCTCACAGCCATGAACGGTGAAAGGCCACCTCATACCTAGACTAGGGCTGCCCAGTCAGTCCAAGGTGAGGCCAGAGCTTTCCGGCCAGCTCAGGGCAGGGCTGCCAGCTCCTTCCCTGCTCCAGGTGGTAGGGAAAACAGCCCTACCTACTCCTGCCCTCTTGGTTCCCACAGACTATTGTGCTGCATGGCAAAGACAGGTATGACACAGCACTACATATTTGAAATTTTTTATTTTTCTAAACACCAACAATGCAACTTTGCTAAAGCTATAATTTGGGAAAACTAACTGGGCCTCAAAACCACTTCCAGCCTTTCTGTCAAGCATATCCAGGCCTCTGTCATAGTGTTGCCTGTATTTCTCCCAGGACTTGGGGTATGGAAGATACTCAAAAGGTTTCCTGGGATACACAAGCCCAAGAGAGTCCTGGGTGAACCCCAGGCTCCTCAAAACACTGGCGTATAGCAGCTTCTCTCCATCCTTGTCCCTCAGGCTCGCTTCTGCCTGTCTTAGGTTTGAAATCTGAGAGGTATGACTATCCAGAGGAAATTAAATATTTTTATATCAAATCATATTACCATAAATATTGCCAAATGCTTTCCTTAACAAAATAAAAATAAAAATGTATTTTAATAAACCTAACCTACTGAACATCATAGCTTAGCCTAGCCTACTTTAAATGTGTTCAGAACACTTAAATTAGCCCACAGTTGGGCAAAATCATGTAACACAAAGCCTATTTTATAATGAAGTGCTGAATATCTCATGTAATTTATTGAATACCATACTCAAAGTGAAAAACAGAGTGGTTTGTGGTTGTATGGTACTCGAAGTATGGTTTTTGTCAAATGCACGTGGCTTTGAAGTCAAAAATTGTAAGTTGAACCATCGTAAGTCAGGGATCGCCTGTATTCTTTTGTTGTCGTGTATAAGTCAGAAAGTTTACTCCACAAAAGGGTGGTGAGGTTGGAAATCCAGAAAAAATTATTTCCACAATGCATCTTTGAAAAATATCTAATGGGATGCATAAACAGTGAATGGCTATTTCTGTTACTAAGGTGGACTATGTATACAAGGCTTATTGTTGTAAGTATTCTCCAAAGATAACTGCTATTAATTCCTTCCGTCCTGTAAGAAGGTAGTGTCCATTTGCCCTCCTCCTGAATTTGGTCTGTCATTGACTTGCTTTGATCCACAGAACGTGATAGAAATGACACTGACAGTTCTAGGTGTAGCTGTTAAGAAGCCTGGAAGCTCCTACACTCTCTCTTGGAATCTGTCTACCGTGTGAGTGTGGGCTGAACTACTGAATGCAAGAGATGTCACGTGAACAGAGAGAGCTCTGAATGACCAGATGTGTAAGTGAGGTCGCCATGGGTGCTCCAGCTCAGTTGCTAATGGAAGGCAACCAAGGGAGTGTCATGGGATAATGTCACATGATGCAAAAGGGCCACTTAGCCAACCCTCCCTGGAATCCCTGACCACCCTCTCAAAACCCACATGGCTGTTGCTTTAAGCACATTGGAGTAGTGTATTATACAGCAATCAATAACTTCAACAGTTGTCTTCTAGAACAATAAAGAATTTCTGGCCCAAAATGTTAGTAGTGCCAAGATTAAGAAATATTTATAAAGAACAATGATTCATAACTTACACACTGCTCAGAAATTTTTCTCTAAAGCCATGTTTCCTAAACTTTCCTGATAATATTATTCACCTGGGATTCATGTCATATAGATGAAATCTTAAAATCACCCCAGACCTTCTGTCTTAGTCCATTTTGTGTTGCTGTAACAGAATACCTGAAGCTGGGGAATTCATAAAAAGAAAAAAAGTTCAGCTCACAATTCTGCAGGCTGGAAAGTTCAAGGACACAGTAATGCATCTGGCCAGTTTCTGGTGAGGGCCACATGCTGAGTCTAAACATGATGGAGAAGCAGAAAAGTAAATGGGCGTGTGCACAGAGATCACATGACAAGAAGGGAAGCAAGAGAGAGAAACTGAGGAAGCCAGACTCTTTTTAACAACTGTTCTCATGAAAGTGAGAACTCACTCACCCCCATGGGAGGGCATTAATATATTCGTGAAGAATTTGACACCATGACCCAAACACCTCTCACCAGGCCCTGGTACCTCATCACCACCACATTGGGGATCAGATTTCAACATGAGTTTTGGTGGGGAGAAACCACGGCTAAACCGTAGCAATCTTCTAAATCAGAGTATCCAGGAAAGGAGTTTGGGAAATTACGTTTTTACTTTTACTTTCATGGAAGTTTAAAACACTGCTGTAGCCCAGTTTTTCTCAGATTTTAATGTGCATGCAAATAATCTGGGCATTTTGTCAAAGTATAGAATCGAACTCACTTGCACTGGAGTGAAGCCCAAGTTTCTGATTTCTAACAAGCTCAGGTGGTACAAAGCATTGCTTCTTGGATCACAGCTTGCACAGCAAGTCTCTAGAGCAGTAGTTCTCAAACTTTAGGGATGTACTAGAATCAACTGGAAGGCACAGACGGCTGGGATCATCCTCAGAGTTTTATTTTGCAGGTCCTGTACTTCCAACAAGTTCCCAGGTGATTCTGATGCTAACAGTCAAGGAACCACCGAGAACCACTGCCTGAGATTATTATTTCCTACATCTAAATGTACATAAAAATTCACCTCAGGTGACTGCAACAATTGCAGGCACTCAGACTTCTCCCCAATCTCCACCATCTTTCTTTCTTCAGTGTGGGCTGGGAACCCAGTAATTTCCATTTTAATAAATTGCCTCACCTGGAGTGATTTTTGTATTAGTGGTCCAGAACAGCACCTTAGAAACACTGTCCTGGGGGGAACATGTTAGAATATCTAGAGTTTGAGGAAAGAACATGAGAAGGTTTGAAAAAAAATACATTTAATTTTATAATTAGTTTAATTTGCCTCTAATTCTCACCTTGAATTTGTTTTCAAAAATCAAATCACATGAAAAGAGTGGAAGAGATTTTTATGGTTCTCAAAGGTGATCATGGGTTATATACTAGAACCAGAAGTCCTATTTTAAAAAGTGGTGCTTTTTTCCTGGGTTGGTCACTCAATTCTTTCTGAGTCCATGTAATTACATTCTCTGCAAGAGCTGCAAATTGAATGCTGCTGCCAATTTAGACATGAGACATTAATAGTAATGACCATAACTATGCTTTCTTGAAGTTTTGCTATATACTAAGCATTATGTAACTACTTTGCCAATACTACACTAGGTAATCTCTTCAGAAGCTGGTACTATTATCCTCAATGCGCAGATGGAGAAATTAAGGCATACTAGGTTTAAAATACTTAACAAGATCACATAGTTAGCTTATATAGCCAGAATTTCAGCCTGTCTTATCTGATGGATAATTGATTTCTCAGAGATAGAATGTGTGCATCTGTATTTAAATATGCCTTAAACTTTTTTTTTCTTTAGTTAAAGCAGTAGTTCAAATGGAGTGCCCTTTCCATATGATGAGTAAAGGGAATGTTTTAGAACAAGATTTAATATATTGTCTTGACAAGGTGTGGCCATGGCTGACAGTTTTTACTATCTGTCTAGTATTAATTACATTATAAGAATTTTTATTTGTTTGTTTGTTTGTTTTAACCTTATTAGAACTTAAGTATATTCTTTTTATCCTGCTATTAGGGTCTGGAGTTCCTGGTGCTACTTATTTTCCAGTAGTGTTTTTGGCTAGCAAAAAATGTCTGTAATCATCTTGTCTCAAATTGAAGATAATTTTCAAGATTTTTTTGTTCTTTATGATATATGTATTAATAGAAGGTAAGCATTTTCCTTGTCATCGGTTGTCTTCTCTTACTAAAAATGCATTTAGGTAAAGTTCCAAGCAAACTTGTGTTACTGCCACTCTTCAATTTCCTACTCCCAAAGTCAAAACACAAATATTTTAAAACAATAGCACACATGCAAAGTTTCTTTTACTGATGTTTAAAATATCATTCCTTATTTTTAGCTTTCTTGAAGACATAATTGCCTGTCTTAAACACATCCAAGACCTTCTGAGTCCAAATCTCCAGGAAGGGGTTTAGAAAACTGTCTTTTTACCTTTATCAAAATTCAAGTGTCTACATTAACCTCTACTTTCACAATCTGGACTTTGAGCAACAGGTATAGGAACCCACTGACATTTTAAAAACTGATTCTTAATGAAGTCTTCTTTGAAAATGTGGCTTTTTGTTTTTTGTTCATACTTTTTAAATAAAATTACGAACTTTCTGAATATATTGGACATCACATGCTAAACAAAAAATTTTGTTCTCAGATTTGAAATAAATACTCTTGCGTTTTCATATTCTTATTACTGTAAATTTAGATATTGGATGTTAGATTGATTATAGGTCAGGCAGGAAAGACTTGCTAGAAAAGATGAAATTAAGCTGTGTTAAGAGTACAGAATGAGTCAATGATGAGGGGACAGGCTTTTTAATGTCTAGAGGAAGCTGAGACATAATATTTGTGATTGGATAATATTTCAAAGCACTTTGGGTTATGAATAATAGAAAAGAAAATTCAAACTCACTTAAGCAACATAGGAGGAGTATTGCTTCAGTTAAAGGAAAAAGTTCAGGTATGACCTGAACTTAATCCTGGTTTGACCAGGATTAAGGCCTTGTCCACTTGGAACATCATTTTACTATGCGGCAGCTTGATCTTCAGGCAGGAGGACAATGATTGTGGCAAATCTAGGCATTGCGCCAGTATTCAAAGTTTAGAGGAGGAGAGATTATCTCTTCCAATGGTTTTCTCTTAGGAGAAAGAAAATCTCTTTTGTCTTGCCTAGGACAAAGATCCACTAAGTTTTATCAGTTAATATTGCATCACCAGGCAATTATTTAACCATTCCCTTTGATCAAGACAATTTCATAAAATCCGATTGGTTTAGCCCTGCATTTCTGAGCCCATTGTGGGCAAAGGGAAAATGATCCCCTTAGCCCGGTCAGGTCTGGAGGTTAGGCTGGCTCTCCCTAAAGCACGCAGGCCACCTTGCCAGGACGTATGGATACATACATGAAAACAGAGGCAATGGATGCTCAGTGAGCAAATAGCCACTGCAGAGAGAAGAAGGCTGCCTTGGCAAAGTGTTAAAAGTGCTCTCCACTCTACTAGCTGCCACATTCTGACTTCCCCATCAGGACTGCAAGACAGACCACTGCTTTTTAACAGAAGTGGAAAGATACCGGACCCAGTGCTGCATTAATCATAGAGCAATGGTTTTTTTTTTTCTCCATGCATTAATGATTACTCACATTGAAAATAGCTTTGTAAGAGGAAAAAGATGTGAAATTTATGTTCTAGGTCAATGTGTTGGGGATTTCTGAGCTGGTTTTCATTTGTAAATAAATAATTTCAGTAAAAACTCAAAAGGCTCGGCTCGATATAAGTAAATAATTCAATAGCTATCTTGGTTTATGGGTGATTTATTTAAGTATTATCTCTAAAAATAAGTGCAGAAAGAGACTAGCAGTATGGAAGGGTTTATTCTGCACATTTAGGTGGAAGAATGTGAGAATGTGAATACTAGGGTTTTAGGCTCCCAACAATGTCGTTTCCCTGTGTTCTTTCAGAGGTAAGATGGCTATTCCCAAACACCAAATGCTGTCTTTAGAAGTTAACGTCAATGTCTGTATGAACTGGGTGGATTGGTCTTGGTTTTCAGAAACTTATTGAAGATGATAACTCCAAAGGGTGGAAGATCTGAGGGCGCTTGGGTTATGGATGGTGCATTAGATTTAGTATCGTGTTGTGTTGTGCATCTTGTAACTGTGAATTAATAATCTGGGAAAGATCTTTAGGTTGGGCCATAAAATTGTTTATTTCAACTCCAAAGCTCAGTGAATCGAGTAATGTAAACTTCTGCTGGCACTAGGGAACAGAAAGCCTGCCTTCTAGGGCTGGCCTTAGTTCAGAAGCATGTAATTCATCTAGAACTATATGCAAAGTGTGCTTATTAGCTGTGCAATTTTTATTTAATACTCTTACATCATGTTTCCATTTGATATTGCTTTCCAATATTAAGAATCACTGACTTCAATAGTTCCCTGAGATGGAAAATCTTTATTTCAGGATGGATTCAACATTTGAAAATGCAACAGAGCCATTCAGCCTGGTATCTGTTAATTACGTGAGCGTGGTGACTCGCTGCTGGTAAACAGGGAAGGCAAAACCCGGACATCGGCACAGAGAAATAAAAGTAATTTTCACATGTGGCTGATAAACTGGCCATAAAGATGATTTTAAAAGAGGGATGTATATTTTTTTTTATTTCGGCGTATTATGGGGGTACAGATGTTTAGGTTACGTGTGTTGCCCTTGCCCCTACTCCCCCCTAAGTCC
>CAUYSK010089409.1:0-30221 GCA_963575035.1 Avahi laniger
TCAAAATTAACTGCTTCCCGAGGTATCCCAAGAATGGAAAAACAAGCACCACATGTACTCACCATCAAATTGGTATTAACGGATCAACACATAAGTGCACATATAAGAATAACATCTATTGGATGTTGGGCAGGGGGGAGGAGGGATGAGGAAGAAGGGGATGGGTATTTGCATACACAAAGAGTGCAATGCGCACCACCCGAAGGATGGGCATATTTGAAACTCGGACTTGAGGGGGAGGGGAGGCAAGGGCAACATACGTAATCTAAACATCTGTACTCCCATAATATGCTGAAATAAAAAAAAAAAAAAAGTAAGTTGAAGGCCGGGCGCGGTGGCTCACGCCTGTAATCCTAGCACTCTGAGAGGCCTAGGCGGGTAGATCCTTTGAGCTCGGGAGTTCGACCAGCCTGAGCAAGAGCAAGACCCCGTCTCTACTAAAAATAGAAAGAAATTAGCTGGACAACTAAAAATATATAGAAAAAAAATTTTAATCTGGCATGGTGGTGCATGCCCATAGTCCCAGCTACTTGGGAGGCTGGGGCAGAAGGATCGCTTGAGCCCAGGAGTTTGAGGTTGCTGTGAGCTAGGCTGATGCCACGGCACTCTAGCCTGGGCAACAGAGTGAGATTCTGTCTCAAAAAGAAAGATAGAAAAAAAGTAAGTTGAAATCAAAAAAATATAATCACTATCTGAATCTTTGATATTCAAAGTCTTTTTATGAGCCCTTAGGATCCTAATATACTTAGATATACTGTTGAGATATCTCTTGCTATATCTGCATATTCACCATGTGAACTCACATCATTTATTAATATTATCTAAATTAAGTAGATAATGCATTCGGATAGTGATGGATGCTTGCATATCAGTGCTTTAAAAACAGATGCTTTAAAATGCTCTGTAAAAAAATGTTTTCAGACTGAAATCCATTTTCAACTATATGCACATCTCAAACATAAGGAGACACATAGGTCGAAAGTATTATAAAAAATAAATTCCATATAAACAGTAACCAAGAGAAACTGTGTTAATAAGATATTAAAAGCTGTAATATTAAAATCAGCTTGGTACTGGCACAAAAACAGAGCCATTGACCAGTGGAACAGAACTGAGAACCCGGGTATAAAACCATCCACATATAGCCGTCTAATCTTTGACAAACTAGCAATAAGATTTTTGCATTAAAAACTACTTTTCTGATGTTAATACTGCATAGCATTGTTTTCTAGGTCAATCTTTCTTTGAGACTAACTCTTTATAAGCCCAAGATCCATGTGGAGCTTGGGGGAGAGGCGGAGGAGAACAAAGCTTTGTTTTTAGTGCCAGTCATTGAAACCTAAGCTCTAGACTACCCAGGAGCAGTAGGTACACTCACTGGCGGCGATTAGCCTCAAAGCTAATAACTCCCCTTCATTAAACCTATACTTCAGTTCTGGCCCCAGCACCTTTTCATTTGCCTTTCTTACTTGGTAACTACCTTATTTGTTTTCATATGTTGATATAAGTGTATAGATACATGCATACGTATCCACACATACAATTATTTAGATATGTAGAGAAAGCATTTGAGCCCTTTTGTCTGTCAGCCTGCCAGAAATGGGTGTCCTGCTTTTAAACATCTTTTAAATACACCCCATTCCCATCATCTCCCCTGCCACGACCCACATTCAGGTCCTCACTAGTTTTCCTGTTCTTTTTCCCTTCCAAGCATTTCTCCCCTAGCCCAAACACCCTTTCTGAAACAGAGATCTGTGAGTGGCACTCCCGACTCTTATTAGCATAAATACTGAATTATTTCATGTGGGCCAATGCTCTTAATGCTCTTAGTGACTTAAAAACTGCTTCTCTTCTCCATAGTCTTGTCTCACATGAACTCCCTCCCACCCCCAAAGTGTTTGATGCTGCTATAAAAGTCACTGTCTACCTTTGTGGAGGAATTTTTGTGTGTGCGTTATGTTAATTGATCCTTGCAAAAATCTTATTTCTTAAGTATTATTATCCCTATTTTACAGGGGTAAAAACAGAGAGGGTGAGTGATTTAACCAAAGTCACACAGCTATTAATTGGAATACTTAGGTTTCATCCTATGTCTGACTGACTTCAAAGATTATTAATTACTGATCCTCCTGTTGTTCCATTCCCCTTTCTGGGCTCTTGTTCAGAACAAATCATATCCTTCCCTCTTCATCATAACTTTTTAATCATTCATATTCTATTTGCTCAAGTGTCTTTTTATGTGCCTTTTTACTTTGTTGTAATAACCCTGTTTCTTCTTTCTTCTGCATCTCCCCGTAGACCGTAAGCTGTGTGACAGAAGAGACCAAATCGGCCTTGTTCTCAGTGACATATTTCTTTTATGGCACATACTTTCTGAAATTCCAGGCCCTGAGGAAACTTCCACAATGAAGATTTTTTTACTTGTCTCCTCCCTTTTTACATCACAAGAAAAGTCCATGCTTATAAACATCTCATAGTTACATACTCACAATCATTTTATGTTTTTTAATCTCTCATATTCTGATTGCAAAAATTCTGAAGTCATGTAAGAAAGGGGATTTTGTTTCATGGTAAATCAAAGCATGGGGACTTTTTCTTTTCCATTTCAGGAGAACCAGTCACTAGCTCCCAGGTCGAAGAGCACTGATTTGATTTACCGTTTTTAGTGCAAAGCTTCCCATGCTCAAACTTTTATAAATAGGAGAAAACGGAAGTTATATTTTAATAACCAATTATTTAATAAGCCCATATTATATTTGTTTAATTGTATGTTGTGCAAGACTTCCAAACTTTGTAAAATTATAAGAAAAATGTGAATTCTATAAAATGAAAATCTAAGCATTATATTCAACTTTTGAATCTCCACAGGATCAAAATCTACCTATTTCTGTCTGCATTATTGCTTAAGAATTTAGATGAATGTGATTGATGCATTCCTACCACTTTTATGAGAAAATATAAATTTTTTTCATCAGAAAAAAAGCACAAGTATTTGCTAATATCTTTTAGACATTAATACTTCACTTGTATTTTATTTTGAAATTTTGGTCTGAAATTGATTTTTTTCCATGTGAAATATGCAATACTAGATGGAATTAACTTACAGAATTTAAAGAAAATTTCTTCTTAAATGCATCCAATTAAACTGATACAACCAATTTTCAATTGTTTTATTGTTTTTCATTCTAGTGAAGTTAAGGATATGTACATATACTCTCAGACTAGCAATTCACTTTTAATTATATACCCCACAAAAAGACATGCTTAGGTATATAGTAAGATACGTATGCCCAAATGCCATAGCATCTTTATTCATAATAGCCAAGAACTGTAAGCAATCAAAACATTGATCAACAATAGAATAGGAAAGTAAATTAAGGTGTATTCATACAATGGATTACTAACCAGCAATTAAAATGAAGAAACTACAGCTATAACTAGCCAGTTGGATAAATCTAAAACCCTAAACATTGAGTGAAAGGAGTCATACAAAAGAAACACATACCATATAATTCCATTTATATATGTAAAGTTCAAAACTGGCAAACTGAATTGTATTATTTAGTGATATATTTTCAGGTGGTAAAACTGTAAAGGAAAGAAAGGAAAATATTACCATAAACATCAGTTCAGTGGTTTATTTGAGTAGGAGGGAAAGTGTTATAATTGTATAGGGCTGTTGACAAAGTTCTATTTTATAACCTGGTGGTGATTACATGAATGTTTGCTTTATTATAATTCATTGAATTCTACATTTATGTTTCTATACATTTCTTTATATTTGTATATTTCATAATAAAAGGAAGATGGAACTACAGTAAAATTCCATTCTTATTTGCTTTAAGTCTACAGTATTACTACAAGATGAACTACACTTACCAATTTCTAACACCATGTTAGTCCGTATTCATCGCTCAGGGAGGAAATTACTTTATTGAGGAAAGATAAATAAATTTTGTTTTAGCTAAAGAAGAGTCCACCTTTTTCATTAGGATGTATGAAATACAAGTTTTTCATTTATGGTAACAGCTGGGTTGAGCCAGTCAAAATTTTTTTTCCAATGAATAATGGTCAGTTTTGCACTGAAACTAAGACTGAGAATAGAGTTTTGTTTTCATATAAAACTAACGTGGCTAGTTATTTTAATGCTTGATATTCCTTTTATTATTACCATGCTCTAAGTAAGTCTATAATTCCATCAGACATAAGTCGGGACAGTTTGACATTCTTACTGTATCAGTCATTATATATATAGACTAAATTATGGAAGACTCATAACCATGTATGAATGACTAGATTGAGAATCTTGTAATGCTTTTCCCTTTTCTGTAGTACTGAAGAACAACAGATTAATTCTTTACATAAATATTAATATTAATTGACCAGAAACTTTGTTGTAGTTCATGATGCCGGGAACTAAAAATATAAACATAAAGGTGATATGGTTTCTTTCCTTAACTTGCTTAAACTATTTGTTTCTTATGAGTTAGGCTTTTGAAATTTAGTATTTTCAATGTAGTTCATTCAACTGTTTCTATTTAATTAAAAGAGATATATTGTCAGTTCATTTAATTTTAATTGTTTACTACATCCATCTGGATTATAAGTTTCTTACTCAATTATAGATGTCTTAGATGATTGGGTCCCTTAGTTTACATTACTAAATGTAACATTATTCTAATAAGTGACTAGAATAATGTTTAGAAAGAAAAAAATCATGGGTTTGAGAATATTTAGGAAATTTGGTTGAAAGAAAGAGGGAAGGAGATGATGCATCCAATTTTGGACATGTGGCCTTTCAGATGGCTGCGAGACTTCCAAGTGGAGAAGTTGTGTAATTACTTAAATGTGTAGGAATGACTAAAGGTCATCAAAAAGGCATTAGTTGGTGGATTATTCCTTGGATCAGATTCTTCAGCTATAGGCAGTAAATTGAACTATATGAATATAAATGGAAATTAAAGCTATAAATGATATTCATTGGAAAAAATATTTAGAATGATAAGAGCCAAGGATCTAAGAGATAGCACTGAAGATGCTAATATTTAAGAAAATGACAGTAGACGAGAAGTCTACAGAGACAATGAGAGAAAGTGGTGTCATTAAACCAAAGAAATCATGTTCAAAGACGAAGGATTAACCAGCAATATCAAGTAAAATACGGTGAAAGTACCCATGCGGGATTTAGAAACAAAGTATCCATCCATAACTTTAACAAGAACAGTTTTGAGAACTACTTAGGGGTGTTTTCCAGATTGCAATGGGTTGAAGAATGCATAAAAAGTGAAGGAAGGGTAGAACAATAACTCTTGGTCACTTTTCAAGAAGTTTGTCCACTCAAGGGATAGATAGGACAGTAGCTAAAGAGTGACTTGAGGATGAGGGTGTTGGTTTGTTTTTACAATTGGAGACACTTAAGTATATTTAAACAATGTGCTTAAGACAAAGACAACAAAAACACGGGAATCTGAAAAAAAGAGGAAGAAAGAAATGATTTTCATGGAATTATGGTCCTTGGAAACCTAAAGGGAGAAGAGGGAGAGGCAAAGTCCAGAGCACAGATGAAAGTACTGGCCTCATGCTGAAAAAATAATACCTCCTCTACACTTGTGATTGTAAGTGTTGGAAGCAGGGGGTGCTGATGTCCATTTGCTTGTAAGGTTTGGATGATGGTTACCGTTCTCTTTGTGAAAAAATAATGAGCTGAGAGTCAGGTCATTAGCACAGGGAGGAATGGACATGAAAATCATTTTTCTGAATAATAGGAAAGAGAGCTAGAGAAATAAGGATGAAATGATTGAATCTTGAAGTTTTTTCCAGGAAGGTGTGATATCGAAGAAAAATTAGACAAGGAATTCGAGGCAAGAGTAGAGGCTGAAGTAGTAGACCAGGGAGTCTAAGTCAGTCAGGAAGAAAATAGAATAGATCATGGCTGATAGAAGCAAACAATTGAAGGATTAAGGGATTAATGGTCTTGATCAGTTTAGAGAATGAGGAAGACTGAATAAATCTGAAAAGTTAAGAAATTGTTGTCAGAGTGTGGAATTTAAGATTTTTAGAGACGGATTAGTTCAAGGTAATGACAAGCTTCAAGTTTGTACATGGCAACTGGTTGCCAAAATGGAAAGTTAGCAGACCTATTGTATTGGCCTGTACATGTTGGTTGACACCTCTTTGTCTCCAAGTATTTGTTGGTCCCATATCCAATTATTCTTTATCTGTGTATTCATGAGTCGATGGTAGACCTACTGCATTCAAGCCTTTCCTCATTACCCAGCCCACCAGGGTTACTCATTGCTTCCTACTGTGAATGCATAGCATTAAATGTGTTTCCCTCACTGACCCACATGTGTTACCAAGGTGTACTGCAAAAGCTACATTTCCCACTATCCCTTTAGTTCATGTCCTTACACTTTCGTTTATGGTTCTGCCTGTCTTGGAAGCCTGTCACCTTTTTGTTGTCTGTCTAGCTCTGTTAGTTTTCTGAGCTAGGTACCCTGTCCTCTGTTCTTATCATTTTCTATGCATATATCTATTTCAGCTCTTACTGCATTGTGACCACATTAAACTTTTCATATTTTATTCCTTATAAGCCTGTACCTTTCTTCAAAGAGGTTTTTCATTTTACTTATCTAAATGTCAAACACTATGCCTGGTACAGAACAGATGTTCAATATGTTTATGGAGGTAAATTGAGCAAAGTTTTGTTTAGTCACTTAGTGGCTATGTGTCTCGGATACATTATATACACCCGCTCTACTCTCTGTCTCAATCTCAAAAGTGAAGGATAACATCTCACAGAGCTGTTGAGGAGTTAGGTGAGATACCTAATGAGAGGAAGCACCCTGTATAGTGTCTGGCAGATAGAAGACTATAATGAATCTTTTCCAATTTAGTCCACTTTGTGCTGTCCTTATATTTTTAAATTGGTATTTAATATATGTATTGCTAGTTGACATTTTTATAATAATCCCTTATGTAATCAACTAGATATTAAAGTATCTTGAGGATAGGGATTGCATATTGTATTGGCTTATGTATCTCATGTTACCCAGCATATATTATGAATATGGATAAATACTCAACAAATGAATATTAAATATTAACAATCAAAAGAACTGTGTTCCTAGATTCTGTTTGATGTTCTAGCTCTGAAACAAATAAGACATCATGATTAAAATTTTTCTTCTTTAAAGAAGGACAGAGTTACATATAAATGTATTTGTATTCAGTGACACAATTCAACCATAACCAACCACTAACTGAATGGGGGTTGAAAGCATGAATTGAAATTTCTATACCATCAGCAAAATATTTTTTTCACTCAGTGACTGCAAGCTAAACTGCATATAGCTTAGCTTGTATCATTTGCGGTACAAGAAAATTTTGATCTGGGCAGACAAGAGCAGACACATACATTGAATGGCATCAAATATGCAGATGTAGATATAATGCCTGAATCATTAAAGCTCTTTTCTCCCTGTTCATAAGAATGTTTCAACATCATGCAGACATAGCATTCAGTTGTACATTGTGTTGAAAATTAAAATAGAGAAAAGCCTTGATATAGATGACCTATATCAAATCGTGTCATTTTCTCATATGTGTATAATTTTCATTAAAATGGTATTCTTGACTTATTTAGTGAGTTCTTGATGAAGATGGCAAAGTTTTCCTAAACCGTATAGTAGAAAGATTTATAAATGTCTTATTATACAGAAAGAAACTGAAGCAAGAAGGGAATGTCACAGAATAACTTAATAATGAATGTATAGAAATATAACTTTTCCTCCATTCCAGCCATTCAGAAAGAAGGTAGGGCCACCTTCACCCATCAAGTCCGTTCTCTTATTCTGGCAATTTAATATAGCACTGATCAGAAAGTTTTGGATAATATGCATGTCACAACCTCAGAGGGGAGAGCTGATTTGACTTGTCTATTTGTTTGTACATATTTTGAATTTCTTAAAATGACACAATACAACTTGAAAAGGAAACATTTGATTGCAGGAGTTCATATGTACTCTTTAGATGTTTTCATAAACCTTCTTCATCTATATTTTCAGCGATTTTTCTTGGACGTCTAACAAATACTGAAATCAGTTTGCCTCCCCACTTACCCTTTCATAATGTTCGTGACACAATCCTGTGTAATTTGACACCTTGGATCTTTAAACAGACTCAGAATCTTTTGGACCTTCTAGCCATCATCAATTCACATAGTGTGCAGTAAATCCAGCTCAAAATAAACAACACAGATGGAATCGAAGCTTATAGTACAATGTCAGCAGTATCCACAGATTGACAGAGCTAGTTAGGCTGCCAGATGCACAGAATGTTGTTCTATCTACTTGTTCTTTATAACTGGACTTGATGGAGTACATCAGTGTCAAACTCCTTGCTGGTTTCCACACGCACACGCACAGAAACGCACACGCATAAACACGCACATTCCTGCGCTCTATATCAACGGCACCATCTGCTCTCAGCTTTACATGTGGTAGCTAACTAACTATCCTACTGTGCCTGGTCTCACCGACTGCTTTCCCTGGAAACAAATGACAACAGTTTTTATCTTGTGCCCTCCTTGGCATTATAAAATAAGGCTCTTAACATTTCCATACGCATATATTTTACATGCATTTTTTTTTCAAAATTCTGCTCTCCGTTTTATTTACTGATTCCCAAGAGAATGGCAATATCTCTTTTTATATCTCCCCAAAATTGAGATTTTCCTATGGAACTTCATATACCAAGATCGTTTCCCCTAACTAAGATTTACATCAAAGCAATATATATATATATATGTAAAAGCCAACAGGCCCTGGGATCATTTTCCTCTCCCTACACTATTTTGTAGGGTGCTACATACTATTAATACTTGCACAATGGGATGTAATAAATGTGCATAGGTGCATTAGAGACAAGATAGTCACTCTTTTTCACTGTCTTTCTATATAATTCCACTGACAATAATGACCATACTGGAATGTTCAGATGAGGGGATTGTATAAACGTGAAATACTTTTATATGCAAATCTCTTGCCTGTAGCAGGAAGCTTGGGTGTTATTCTGTTCCCAAATGCAGAATTTTTGCCTTGACTTCTTTGCCATCTCTTGTGAGATCTAGAGATGTAATAAGGTATAAAAAAGGGATAATCACTTTTTTAACTGAGAAAATTAAATCTTAATGTCTTTTCAAGGCAATACATTCATTTGACCAGGGAGTAAGAAATGTCATAAGAAGAATATGGGGAATGAAATGATAGACAGATGACCTAGGTTTTGGCCGTACCAAATATCTTTTCCTGACCCATTTCCACATCTTGCACCTGTCTTTATGACAATCTCTCCAGAAGATCTACAGAAATTATACTTACCTTCTGGTAACTAGGTAACATAATCTCCTGGAGGCTAGCTAATTGCAGCCCACGATAACCTCACATACAGTAACTGTTAAATTTTTCATTTCTTTCAAATTATTATGGATCAGTGGAGAGGGTATTGATTTGATTCATTAACAGATTCCTAGTCTGTTCCAAGGTTAATGAGTACATGTATCTCAATTACATCCTTAACAGGTTATACTATATGATTTTTTTAAAACTGCTTTGTACATTGTGTATCTTTCTCAGATGAAAGACTTCTTAACACTTCATGCTTTAACAAATCTTTCTCCTCCTCTTTCTAAAACAGTGAATCTGCTACAATGGAACAGATCAAGGTGGGACAAAAATGAATTGTAAGAGCATTCTGCAGGATGCTCCAAGAACCATAGCAGACAGTTTATTTTAGTCAGGTAAATACTCTGCAATTCATTCATATTTGAAATATTAATAAATATAGAGCAGGGGGTTGATCCTTTCTTTTGGTATTTTTCACCACCTTTCTTATGTAGGAGGCTCTTTATTTTTTAACTTTGATCTTTTGAATATACACATAATGCAATTCATCTTAGAAAAGCAGAAGCAAAATATGTATTTTTAAATCACTGTAATCCTTTCCACAGATGCCAGATACATTTTAACTGCTCTGAAGAACCAAAATGTATATAATAATTTAAAATATAATATTCATGTGACACTGTTTAGGATGACAATAAGTCAAACTCAGATGTTCCACAGGTACACTTTCCATATCTGCAATCAGTAGGCAGGCAGGAAGAGAGAGAGAGAGAGACCCATTTTCGGGATTCCTGAGCAAAGGCGACATCTATCAATTAGAAGATAATACATTGATTTTGACAAGAAAGAAGACAATTGCTTATTCTAGTCCCTCTGTTTCCTTTTTTCTTCCCCCTCTTACTACTGCCTCCAAGCTTACTTGTTTCTGTCTATTTAAGGGGAAGAAGATTTCCTGAACTAGAATTTTGAATGTAGGGACCATCTAACTGTGCTTTCTTTCGATGAGAAAGCTTTGTTTCTTGCACATAGCACTATAGATTCCATTGCAGGAATTACATTTTAAAGAATGTTGTTGCTTTTACTACCCACTTGTATTTTGAACAAGTGAAGCGCCAGACTCCCCTCTTTCTGGAACCCCCAAGATTCTGACAGAGTTTGGGGACTCAGAAGCCAAATGGGAATCATCAGGAAGAGAGACTTCAGTTATACAATCCATTAAATAAAACAATAGAGCCTGCAGCTGAGCTATTAAAAAGAGTAGAGCAATTTTTATTTCAATGGCTACATTTTATTTCCTCTTCTGAGTGACTGTTAACAAAGGGCCGCTGAAAGGACTGGATAAAAAGCAGGCGTCAGATGCAGGATCCATGAGTTAAACAACATTATTAGATACAATTTCATAAAATCTAGTTGCTTTTTTGCTACTAGAAATCATGTCCTTTTGTCAACTTGTGGTCACATCAGCACTTCTGCTGATATAATTTGCTCCAGCTGCAGAGCATAGCTGGCCTGCAAATCAAGAACCAGAATGAGGACAGGCAGGAATAACTCAATGGCTTGGATAATGTGCAAATCACTACACTTCTTGCTATTAGTCTACTTTTTTTTTTTTTTCAGAATATTTGGAAGAGGAAAGATTTATCTTTAGCAAAACAGCCAATCAGCCACCCTCTTAAGAACTGGTTTGTCTGGTTATCTTCTCCTGAAGCCTAACCCTCCCTGCAGGAATGCTTTGTAATCATGACATTATGTACTCAAAAAAAAATTCTTTTGCCCACCACAGAATGGCAATTTGAACACCTAATGCTAAATAGCTACAGCTTTTGTTTACTGCTGCCTTAAAAAAAAAAATCCCCTTAGTTTTAAAAATATTCCTGAGCACTTCTGTTTATCATTTTATCAAGCATATCAAGTGCTTCTAAGTGGCCTGGAATGTACAGGTTTACAAAATAACACACATCTCTCTGTCAACAAACTGCTATAAATGCCTCAATTCCAGACACAAAATGGATCCAGTCAAAAATGAAATATAATACTACTTATTGATATAGGCTTGAGTTAAAATAGTAGAGGCTTAACTGGTCATTCAGCATTGAACTTCAGGCTGTTCTATATGTCCGATTAGAAGTGCTATAGATTGATAATGAAATCAATTCGAATCGGATCCTGACCATTTAAAATTGAGCTATGATTGAATAATCAACAATCACTCCATATACAAAAGAAAAGAGTTTCTAAATAAAAGCAAAGCCCAAGTACTCTTGCATATCTGAGGAAATCATTACATACGGTGAGCAAATAAGAGAGGACAAACAATGGCATATACAGCTGGAAAAGCTGAATCGATGTTCCTAATAACGAGAACAGCTTATCGAGTGTGCAAAAGCGGCACTGCCCTGTTGTTCACCAGTGCAAGTGAGCTGACGTTCTCTTTTCATGGCATGGCAACCTTCCAGGGCCAGGTGCAATCATAACTGCAGACTCATTATGTAACCTGTCACCTTCTGAAATTCATTGCTACAGCAAATACCCAAATCCAAAGCTATGGTTGGAATATTTTTCTTTTTTCTTTGTAAACTGACATGGGAAATTTTGTGACTACTGAACATGTTTTTAGACACCATTGTTTTAGAGGAGACAAAGAGAAGGAATGTGCCGCACACCTGTGGCACCAAATCTGTTTTCCTTTTGGCAGAAGTGCACAGTGAGATGGGGATCAGTCCCTTGCCTTTACTCTGTTCTTCTTTTCTAACACATTGCGGAGGTGAATTTGCCAAAACCCAAAACTCTGTTTACTCCTCAGAACAGAATGATTTTCAGAAATGTAAGTGGGTAATTTTTACTCATTCTAAAGCTTTAGAAGTTTGCCACTGTTAAATGCAGGCGATTGATCCTCATGGACTCTAACCTATAGAAACAAATTTTAATTTCTGGTTGGCATCAATGACAGCTGATCCTTTGCAATTTTTTTTGATATCTGATATACACAACTTATTAGTGCTCACTTCTGGGTGGGTGGCAAAATTATGGTTTATTTGAAATAGAATCAAAGTTTATATGATATTGACTAACAAACATGCAATGCTTAACTGTTACATCAAGCAACTCTTTGCTCAAATAAATGAGAAACAAAATAACTGAATTGCAAGATGTTTTTACCTCTCTAAGAAAAGAAAAAACACTTTGTTAACAAAAGAAAAAGGTTTTGCAAAATTAATTTTGACATTTCTAATCACTATCTTCCAATTCTGTCCTTAACTGATATCCTTACAGGTAGGGTTAGTTCCAAAAGGTTGGGCGAAGGATGGGAGCTTAAAAAATCTGTGAAGTCACTCTTGAATGAGAACCAGTTCTTTTATGGGTCTCTGTTCAGAGCCCAGAATAAGCCCTTCTTTTATCATCATTAAGCCAAAACTGGTTGTGGCAGTGAGCAAAATGTGTGGGGCGCTGTAAAATGACAGTGCGTGCAGACATGCTTTAAGGACACCAAATTACTACTTCTTTGTCAAATCTTGGATTCTCCTCTGGTATCTTGAATTTGTGTCTTGACAGGGAATAGTAACAAAAAGCAAGCAATAAAAAAGTGTTTCTAGCATTTTCTTTCACTTTTCAAAAAGGAAAGTATAATTTACTCTGTCCATGTTGAAGTTAGAAATCAGTTGCTCTTTCTAAAACTTCTTTTTCTCATACTCATGGATTGCTTGTGGTATGGGGGTCACTAGCAGAATAATACATGTGGCATTGAGTTTACTGTATCAATCTAATAGTTTGCTGAATGATACAGTTTTAAGAATATTGTAGTTGGAAGTTGCATTATCCCACAAATATATAAAGAGTCTTTTGAACACTGAATATACTGTTACTCAGGTCTGTTTCATGAAGTGTTAATGTGGCATGGGGAAGACAAAGTATTTCTATCCCACCAGATTCAGAAAATCATAGTTCAAATGTTAATATCCAGCACCTTCCCAGCTTGTGTGCTATTTTGCCAGTTGCTTTTGCTGGCAGTTGGATTCCCTTATAAAAGATAAAGCTTTCTACAACAGCAAAAAATATCTGCATAAATTTTAATTTTATTGTTCTTCCCAATCACTATATGCAATATGCTATTAGATACATCGTGGAACACAAGATTATGAGAAGAGAGGAAAGCTTACACGGGGGCATTCTTTTTAAAATATTTTGAGGGTTAACAGAAATAGTTAACCTCAATGTATCACAAAACTATCGAGGAAAATTCTACTGCAGAAGTAAATCTAAAAGGACAAAAACCAAAAAGAAGAAGAAGGAAGAAGAAAGAAAGAAAGAAGAAGAAAACGTCAAGAACAAAAAAACTTTGAAACAATTTCTGTGATTTTATCAAATGTCTTGTCTGCTTTAAACAGATTAATGAGTCACTCTGTCTTTGTTTTGTTTTGTAAGAAAGTTTTGTTGTCTCAAAATACTACTGCTAACATAGGCAGCAATACCACAAGTGTAGTTTTATGACAAAAATATTTAAAGCAAAGAAAAAAATATTTCAGAGCCATTCATGTTACTGAAGACTCCTAAGTTGTCATAAAACATTTCCAAGGACTCAGTGAGGGTCCAGGAGTCAGCTGTTTCTGCATGAGTTTCAGTCACCCAAATGCAGCTCTACTGTGAAATGTAGGAACACACAGGCTTGGCTTGGATAGCTGGTAAATGAAATAAACGATTGTGATTATTCCCATGTATTTCTCATGCGGGTTTTCCTCAGAACAATGTATATTTTTAAACCTATGGAAAATTCACATGCAAACAAGCTCTATGAGTTTTATTTTATATTTTCATTTCATTGACTATGAAGCTAACAATTGTGTCTAACGCTTGTACTTTTTGTTGTTGAAATTTGTTTTCAAGTTTGAATGCATACTTTATAAAATGGAGAATAACTGAAATAATACTCAATTTATTTGTGATAGTATGTGCTCTATGAAGCAAATATTTAAGGAAAACTCTCATTCTCCTGCTGGATGGTGAGACTGACTAAGTCACAGACTGTTCCTGCTTAGATATGCATGTCCTGGTGAATAGCAGAGTTCCCTGCACATACATAACAGAATGATCGAACATTTGCAGAGTTAAAGTGGAATCCAATTGAATTAAAATGGTAGCAAGACAGCAGAATTTGACAATTCTCTAAAACAGACACAGCTTATAAATGGACAATTTCTAATATCAAATGTTATCCGGTTATGAATTAAGATCTTAATGGGATTTAAAAACCTGAGCTTATATCTTTATTTTGGAAGATCCCATTTTTTTTCACCTTAAATTTTCAAATACCTGTGTGGTTTCAACAACATTAACCTCACTGACCCTAGCTTTTCTGGTAACAATAATAATTTCATTCATTGGATATAAACTCTCTCTTAGGTGCTATACTAGATGTTTTATACTATTTTTTACATTTTATTTATTTATTTACAATTTTTATAATTGACGGATTGTAACTAAACATATTTATGGTGTACACTTTCATGTCTCAATACTTATCTATGTTGTATAATAATCCAGTCAGGATAGTGTATCCATTACATAATGCATTTAGTATTTCTTCGTGGTGAGAATATTCAAAAGATTCTCTTCTGGCTGTGTTATAATATACAATATTTACTGTTAACTATAGTCAACTCACTGTATAAGAGCATCAGAATTTATTCCTCCTATCTAACTGTAACTTTGTTCCCATCGATCAGCCTCTCCGTGGTCCCCTTCCCCTGTTCTGCTCTCTGGTTCTATGAAACCTACTTTTTTTTTCCTGGAGTCCATGTATGAATGAGATTACACGGTATTTGTCTTTCTGTTTCTGTCTTATTTCACTTAAAATGATGTCCTCCAGGTCCTTCCATGTTGTCCCAAATGAGAGGGTTTCATTATTTTTTATGGCTAAATAATATTCCATTATGTATACATACTACATTTTCTTTATTCATTCATCCATCATTAGACACCTAGTTTGATTCCATATCTTGGCTATTGTATATGGTCCTGCAATAACATGGGAGTAGAGATATCTCTTCGACATACTGATCTCATTACCTTTGTATGTATACCCAATAATGTAATGGCTGAAATACGGTAGTTCTATTTTTAATTTCATAAGGACTCTTCATGCTGTTTTCCATAATGGCTATACTAGTTTACAATACCACCAACAGTGTGTTAAGTGTTTCCTTTTCTCCACATCCTCACCAACACTTGTTTTCTTTTGTCTTTTTGCTAATGGCCATTCTAACTGGAAGAAGCTTGTATCTTACTGTGGTTTTGATTTGCATTTTCTCAATGATTAGTATGTTGAGCATTTTTCATACACCTGTTGTGCATTTGTATGTCTTCTTTAGAGAAATGTCTATTATTAAATGTCTTTTGCCAATTTTTAAATCAGGTTTTTTTTTGTATTTTGAGTTTTGTTTTTTGTTTTTGTTTTTGTTTTTTTTTTGGTATTGAGTTGTTTAAATTCCTTATATATCTTGGTAGAAACCCTTTGTCAGAGGATTGTTTGCAAATATTTTTTTCCATTCTATAGTTGAACTCTTTCTGTTAATAGTTTTCTTTGCTGTGCAAAAGCTGTTTAGTTTGGTGCAATCCCATTTGTCTCCTTTTACTTTTGTTACCTGGCTTTTAAGGTCTTATTTTAAAAACCCTTGCCCAGGCCAATTTTATGAAGTGTTTTCCCTATGTTTTCTTCTAGTAGTTTCATAGTTTTGAGTTTTACATTTAAGTTTTCAATCCATTTTGAGTTGATTTTTGTATATGGGAAGAGATAGGAGTCTAGTCTCATTTTTCTGCATGGGAATGTCCAATTTTCCCCACACCGTTTATTGAATGGACTATCTTTTCCCAATGTGTGTTCAAGGAAACTTCATTTAAAATCAGTTGGCTGGAGGGGGATGAATTTATTTTCAGGCTCTCTATTCTTTTCCATTTGTCTGTGTGTATGTTTTTATGTCATAACATGTTGTTGGTTATTATAGGTTTGTTGCATATTTTGAAATCAAGTAGTTGGATACCTCCAGCTTTCTTCTTTTTGCTCAGAATTTTTTAGGGTATTTGAGGGTCTTTTGTGGTTCCATATGATTTTTAGCATTATTTTTTTTATTTCTGTGAAGAATGTCATTGGTATTTTGAAAGAAGTTGCATTAAATCCATAGATTGCTTTGGGCAGTATGGCCATTTTAGCAATATTTATTCTTCCAATCCATGAGCCTGGGATATCTTTCGAATTTTTTGTGTCCTCTTCAATTTCTTTCATCAAAGTGCTATAAATTTCAGTGTAAATTCTTTCTCTCCCTTGGTTAAGTTTATTCCAAGATGTCTTAATATTTTTGTTGCTATTATAAATGAATTTGTTTTCTTGATTCTTTTTTCAGATTGTTCACTATTAGTGTATAAAAATGTTACTGACTTCTGTAGGTTGATTTTGTATCCCTCAACTTTACTGAATTTGTTTAATAGTTCTAAAGTTTTTTGGGGTTTTTTTTGTGGGGTCTTTGTTGTTTCCCACATATAAGATCATATTTTTTATATAGATGGACAATTTGACTTCCTCTTTTTCAATTTGTATGCCTTTTATTTTTATGTCTTGCCTAATTTCTTTGGCTAGGATTTCTAATTCTATGTTTAATTAAAGTGATGAAAGTGAGCATCCTTGTCTTATTCTTGATCTCAGAGAAAAAGCTTTCCTCTTTTCCCTATTCAATATGATGTTAGATATAGCTGTGCCATATACAGTCTTTATTATGTTGAGGTACATACTTTATATGCCTAATTTTTTGAGAGTTTTTGCCATGAAAAGATGTTGAATTTTGTAAAATGATTTTTCTGCATCCAATGAAATGATCCTATTATTTTTGTCTTTTTGTTAGTATGGTTTGTCACATTGACTTACTTGCATGTGTTAAACCATCCTTCCATCCCTGGGATGATTCCCACTTGACCATAGTGAATGATATCCTTAATGTGCTGTTGGATTCCATTTCTATTATTCAGATTTTTTGCATCTTTGTTAATCAAGAATATTGCCCTGTAGTTTTATTTTTTGTTGTGTCTTTGTCTAGTTTTAAAATAAGGGTAATGCTGGCCTACAAAAGACTCACCTCACTGTTATAAACAAAATAGACTACAAGTAAAGGAAGGGAAAAAGATATTCCATGCAAAGAGAAACCAAAAGTGAACAGGAGTAGTCATATTTATGTCAGATAAAGTACACTTCAAGTCAAAAACTGTAAAAAGAGACCAAGAAGGTAATTAATAATGATGATAGCATTAATTCAACAAAAGAATATAAAAATTATAAATATATATGCAGCTAACACCAGAACACCCAGATAAATAAAGCAAATATTACTAACCTAAAGAGAGATAATAATAGTAGGAAATGTCAATACCCCATTTTCAACAATGAATAGATGATCTAGACAAGAAATTGTCAAAGAAACATCAAACTTAAAGTGCAACGTAGACCAAATGAAACTCACAGACGTTTACAGAACATTCCACCCAGCAGCTACAGAATAAATATTCTTCTCAATTGCACATACAACATTCTCCAGTATATATCATGTTAGGACACAAAATAAGTCTTAACAAATTTGGGAAAATTAGATCATATCAAGTATCTTTTCTGACTACAATGATATAAAACTAGAAATCAACAACAGGAAAAACTTCAGAAACTTTACATGTACATGAAAGTTGACAACATGTTCCTAAGCAATCAATGGGTTAATGAAGAAATTAAAAAGGAAAATTAAAAATTTCCCTGAGAAAAATAAGAAATTAATCCATTTGCATTCAAGGTTACCACTATTAGATAAAGACTTGCCTCTGCCATTTTGTTAATAGTTCTCTGCTACTTTCGTAGATCCTTTGTTCCTTTCTTCCTCTCTTGTTTACCTCTATAGTTTGGTGGTTTTCTGTGGTGCTTTGTTTCCTTTCTCTTTCATATTTGTGAATCTACTGTAATTAATCTTGTGTTTACCATGAGGCTAACATAAAGAGTCTTATAGTTAAAATAGACTGATATAATAAGCTGATAATAATTTACCTTTCATCACATAAAAATGCTCTAAACATTTTTGCCCTCCAATTTATATCTCTGTTGCCTTCATTTGCTTCTGTATCTATTATGTGTTGCTTAGCCACTAAATTGTAACTGTTTTAATTGTAGCTGTTGTTTTTTACCATTTTGACTTTAAACCTTCCTACTAGAGAATTGAGAGATTTACATAGCACCATTACATGACTGAGGTATTCTGAGTTTGATTTACGAATGCAACTCTGATAGTGAGTCTTGTACTTTTCTGTGTCTCTGTGATAATAATTATTATCCTTTTCTTTCTAGTTGTAGCATTTCCGTAAGCATCATTGTAAGGCTGATCTAGTGATAATGAATTTCTTTAGTTTTTGCTTCTTTGGGAAGGTTTTTATTCCTCCTTCATTTCTGAAATATAGTTTTGCTGGGTGTAGTATTCTTGACTGAAAGTTTATTTATAATTTGTTTCTCTCAGCACTTTGAATATAACATCACACCCTCTCCCAGCCTGCAAAGTTTCTACTAAGAAATCTGCTGATAGTCTGATAAAGATTCCCTTATATGTGACTTGATGCTTTTCTCATGCCGCTTTTAGAATTCTCTCCTTATCTGTGATTTTTGAAAGTTTGACTATAATGTGTTCAGGAAGAATATTTTGGGGTTGAATAAAATGAGGAACTTTTGAATATCCTGAATCTGGATGTCCATATCTCTTTCAATACTTGGGAATTTTTCAGGTATTATTTTTGTTAAATATGTTTTCTCTGTCTTTCTCCATCTCTTCTCCTTCGGAAAACACTATAAGATGAATATTTTTTCACTTATTTATGTCCCATAAGTCCCATAATCTTTCTTTATTCTTTTTTATTTTTTATTTTTCTCCCTATTACATAAGTTATTTCAAAAAACCTGTCTTTGAGTTCAGAAATTCTTCCTTTGCTTGATCTAGTATGTTGCTAGGGAACGTCCAGCTGTATTTTTTTATTTCATTCATTGAATTCTCATCACAAATTATTTTCTTGATTTCACTGAATTGTTTGTGCCTTCTTATATCTTACTGACTTTTCTTAAGATCGTTATTTGAATTTCTTTTCAGGTATTTACTGAATGTTCTTTTTTGGGGGATCTGTTATTGGAGATTTATTGCATTTCTATGGGGGTATCGTGTTTCCTTGTTTTTTCATTTACTTTGTGTGCTTACATTGATACCTGTACATTAAGTAGAATACTCACTTTTTCCAATTTATGGAACATCTTTCATAGGGAGAGACTTTTTCCTGTATATAGGTTCTAGAGTGTCACTTGGCTATGGTACATTGACTTTAATTCTGGGTAGACTCAGTAGCCTGGTTTCTGTGCAGTTTCTTCAGCTGTAATCCTTATCAGTGATATCTGATAAGGTGGTTTCCTCATTGACCTAGCCTGTGACAGTTTGTGATAGTAATGGCATGTTTTTTCTGAGGGTGAGAGCACCAGGCTGGTTTGTTGGGGCAGATACATGCAAGAATGAAGTGCCTATAGGCTGTCTAGTGGACTCTCTGGAGAAGTGGTGTTCACAGTCAAATTGGCTGGTGGGCCAGGCTAGAGTGTGGCCAGCCAGGTGACTGTGCACTGTCTGTCAGAGGAGTCAGGGTTGCTGTCCAACTGGATATTGGATCAGACACAGGTTTATGCAGATGCAGTGGAACCAGATGGCTCTGCAGCTAGCTATCTTTTTGGAGTGGCAAGAATGCTTCAGGTCCAGCTGTTGGGCCAGGTGTGGGTACATACAGTCTCAGAATTCCAGCTAGCAGTGTAGTGTGGGTGTGTCTAGGCAAGGAGGTTGGGCAGCTCTTTGGCAGCTTCCCCACTGTGCGGTCCACCTATTCTCTAGAGGGGTGGTATGCCATATAAGTTCTGATGCCAAGATCTCAATCATTCTGACTAGTCTCGGCTCCAGGAAGCCAGGTCATGGTGCTGCAGGGACCCATATGAATATGATGAAATGATGGTAGGGCCTTAGGAGTGAAGAAAGTCAGCTGCTGGTGGCCCCCAGTGTAGGACACACTTTAGTAGTGTATTTGATTTAAAGATGGTGCCAAACCATAGCAGCTTAGGTACTGAGGGTGAAATGTCTTCAAAGTGGGCTCCTACTCTGAGGAAATGCAGCTGCAGGAAATCCTGGCTATTCTTACAACTGTATTTAGGGCCTGTGAGGGCTGGGGACTCTCCTATAACAAGGATTACTGGCATTTGTGGCAGCAACAGGAGCCACTGAGTATTTACAGCTTACCTTTTCCCTGTAAGAAATTCTCCCTGACTTCAAGCCAATCCCAGCAAGGGAGACAGTGTGGCAAGGGATGACCCTCTCCCCTCTCTATGGTGTTATCTTGAGCTTCCCTGTTCCACAGGAAATTTACCACTCCCCTGGTGCTCTCCAGCATACTTCTTCAGTCACTCTAGTCAAAATGCAGTTGTTGCTTTGTTGTTTTGGTCCCTTTTTGTTGAGGGGATGAGTACCAGATAACTCCAGCAAGTTATCTTGCTGATATCACCTACATGTTTTATACTTTCTATTGTATTACTGTCCTCACTACATTAATCCCTTGAAATAGTTATGTTTAGTCCCATTTTTTTCAATGAGGAAACTAAAATCCAGAGAGTTTTTGGATGACTGATCACAGTGTGTGGTTCACTTCAAAATGCCCTCCCCCAAAATTCTCAATGATCAAATCCCTGAAATTTGGGATTGTTACCTTATATGAGGGGAAAAAAGAGAACTTTGCAGATAGGATAAAATTAAGAATCTTTAGATGGGGACATTAGTCAAGATTATCCATATGAGTCCAAATGCAATGACAAATATTTTAATAAGAGAAATGCAGAAGAACATTTTATACCATACAGAGAAAGAAATAGAGAAAAAGAAAGAGAGGGAGGGAGAGGGAAAGAGAGAAAAGAAAGAGGAGAAAGAGGATGAGATGATGATGATGATGACAAAGGAGGAGAAAGGAGGAGAAGGAGAAGATGAATAAAGCAAGACAGAGAAATATTGGAATGATATGGCCACAAGCCAACAAAAGATGTAAGATGTAAGAGATTAATTCTCCCCTGGAGGCTTCAGAGGGAGTATGGAGAGAGAGTATGATTGATTTTTGCTAAGCAGTAATGATTTCAGACTTCGAGCCTCCAAAACTCTGAGAAAATAAATTTCTGTTGTTTTAAGCCACCAAGTTTGTGGTAGTTTGTTATAGCATCCATGGAAAACTAATGTATAGTTACAGCATTTTGGCAGTAACAATGTTAGAATTTGAACATGGCATCTCAGGATTATATTCCTATTTAGCAAATTACCATACATAACTACTTAAAAAACACCCATTTAGTATCTCATAGTTCTGTTGATCAGACATTCAGGTGGAGTCAACTGGGAATTTTTTTTTTTTTGCTTAGGGCTTCACAAGCCTGAAATCTATGTCTTAACAAGGCTAAGACCTTTTATGGAGGCTCCAGGAGGAATCCACCTGGATAGATTTGGCCCACCTGGATGATCTCCCTATCTTAAGGTCAACTCATTAGTAATCTTATTTGCATCTGAAAAGTCCCTTTTTCATATAACGTAATTACCAAAGAGTGACACTAAAATATAGGTCATGAGTACCATTTTAGGATTATGGCTACTATATCAGGTCCCATGACTCCAAAGCCCTCCTATGCTCTTTTATCTTCCATACCATACTGTCTTTCAAAGCTCTTTGTCCAGGGTTCTTTAGAAAACACCCACAAAAGCTCATTAATGATTATAATGTCTATGTGCAGAGCTTGTCCTTATAGCCAAAATTTCTTTACACTTGTTTCTATTCACAGTAGCAGTGATACCTTGTCACATTGTAGCATTAGTTCATGTTTTAGAATCCATGAATTCTTCCCTAATTCCCTGCCTAAAAGTCCTCAAAAGCAATAGAATGATTCTCAGGGGAACAGCAAAGAGAGTCATGAAGGTGGAAGACAGGATTGCAGAAGAAAGTTGAACATTTTTCCAGAGGCTTACAGAAGTAGAATATACAATGGCCCCCAGCTGGTACTGCAGCCAGATCCCTCATCTTCTTTACCCAAGATATGTTCTCTACTGTCTAGGTGTTTTGCTTCCAACTGCTACCAGAGGATTTCCCTGGTGTTACTGGAGTCACTTTGTTTTTGTGGGAATCTACCAGGAAATGCCTAGGAGTTCATGCCTCCTGTGGGTGACCCATAGACTCTCTCTGGGATGACTAGACACACAAAGCCAGTTTCTTTGCCTTGAAATGACAAACAGACTTGTAGTTTATGCTCCACGGGCTTTTTCTAGAATCTGGCTGAGGTTGAGATTTCACCTGAAATTTCCCCTTTTCTTGGTTCTTCTCTTTCCCCTTTCTACACTGTATTATCAATTTCTTCAGCGAGACCAGCCTCCCATAAATCACTTGCACTTGAATCCTTGGCTCAGCGTTTCCTTCAGCACTGACCTGACTCAGAAATGGAATACACTTTGGGCACTTTTCTGGATCCAGGAGCATTACGGACTAACCACTCTGAAAACCGCTACTTGGCAAGAATGGAAAATTCCCCGGCCATTTTGTGCAGGTAGTGAATACAGCTTGGTCATTACCTGGCAGCCATGTTCTTTGCTGTCAAGCAGATGCCTTTCCTGAGAGTGAAAAAGTGTGCTGTACACATGGACTATTTGGTCTTTCTCAGAAAATTCTATTTAAGGTATTCCCTTGAATAGTAGAACTTGAAGACTTTTCCAACACCTCTGGAAATAAACCTGCCTTTGATTAAGCACTATGTGAAACTTATTGCCTAAAACTATGCATACAATTTTTTCTGGCTCAGACTGGCTATCTGCCCGTGTGTATACATGTAGTGAATGATTAGTTTTAAGTGCCTATAGAAATTATAATAATGAATACATAAATCCAAGGCTGAATGAGTTTGCAAAGAGTGTTTTAAACATTATCCTAGTTAGTTGTGTAGTTGATCTGTGAGCGTGAGTACAGAATCTAAAGTGATGATCCACACAGATGGATCCACTAAGCACTCTTAACTGCATATTCAGGTGCACATGAATGATGCTACAAGCAGAATGAAGATTCAGAATGAGAGCTAGCATAAAAGAAGAAAGCAGGAGGTAAAAAAAATCATGCCAGGGTTGCTCAACAGAGACTGTTGAGATGCAGTGTAACTGTCCAAGGATGAAGCAGTGCTTAGCGCCTATGTATTAGAATTCTAAGAAATCCACCTTGGTACTCTAATGTATTTTAAATTAAAATCAAAAACAAAGAAAACTTTTTGCGTGGCAAATGGGATTATGCAGATGTCATTAAGGTTACTAATCAGTTGACCTTAATTTAGGGAGATTATCATAGTGAAACTAACCTAATCACGTGATCCCTTTATAAAAGTTTCAGATATCTGTACCCTGTTTGCCTGGGCCCCATTATCTAATGGCAGTTCTTGAGCACAAGGAACCTCTGAAGGCTGGTCTAGAGCTTGTAAGGCCATTCTTTATGACCAACTTAGTTCCATGGAGTAAGTTCATTACCTAAGCAGTAATATTTTATCTAATTAATCATTGCTTGCCTAGAGTAGATTATCATTGTATAATTGCTGAATTAGTGAATAAGAATTCCACATCCAACTACATTTCTAAGAATCATTTTAACAAAACCCCATCCCCTGGAGCAGCAGTGAGAGAAGACAACTAAGCACATTAAGAGTAGAGAAAGGGAACTGAGAATTCAAGCTGGACAGGCAAAAGGAATAGCTAACTCTATTTAGTAAATATCTGAAAATACCATTCCCTAATGTCAATTTATGAGTGTTCTAGGAAAGAGTTCACTGCCAGAGTACCATGGCAAAGCCTCTATTGGGCACCTGTCCTTGGTGGATGAGGGAGGAACATGAGAGTCCTGGCACCATTTCAATTTTCCTGAAACCTTGGAGAGGTCCTGAAATGTGCCCTGTGTTCATTCTTTACCAATTTTTGACATTATGTTTTTCAGTAAAATCCATGCGTCTGCAAAAAATAATAAAAAAGAAAAGACTTATTTTAGAAACCAATGAAGTAAATCAGAGCAAAATTGTTGTAACCATAACCCTTTAATTAAAGTATTGAATAACTTCTTGCTAAACTTTTCAATCATTTATCATCATAAGATTCACATTTTCTGTTCTGTCATTTGGATACTAGCCATCCCTAGGTAAAGAAAACTCTCAGTTTGAAGTTTACAGTTTGGTTTTGATTAACAGGCCAATGTAATTTGATGGAAAAATCTTTGGACCAAAATCAATAGTATGTTCTAGACCTGCCTGGGCCACTCGCTCTCAGACTTAATAATGCTGTTCTAATTTCTTCATATTAAAATGATGCTCGTATATTATCTTATCTTTAAGATATCTTGATTTTATTTAAGTTTGGACTTCTATCTTTTAGGAAACACCTTGCAGCGAAGCATATAGACTCAAACAAACTAGAAAAGCTATTTATGTTACACTTTAAATTGTAGTGGTGAGATTTTATTTCCCCACCTCTTGTGTTATTTACTTTATTTGTTAATTAATTGCATCATTAGTTTTTTCCTTTGTACCCATTCCTTTATGTAGAATTGTTTATTATTATGTGATCTTTTAAAGTACCTATTATTATTCATGTGTCCAAATTTTTAATTTATAAAAATGGAATTGTTGCATTTTACTTTTTGCTTTGTGTTTGTGTTTATTGAGTATTGTGTCTTTAAGATCTATGCACTTTGCAAATTGTTCATTTAGTCAGCTATTATAAGAGCTAAATAGTACTCTTAGTGTGCATGCATCTACCACTTTTGCCTATATCCATTCCCCTGTGGTGGACACCAGATGTCTTCAACTGTATGATAAAAACAATGCCATAATCAACATATTCATAAATATTCCCATGGGAATTTGCTTGGGTTATAAGAAGCACACTTGCAGGCTCATACCATCTTTGTATATTTAATTTGGCTAAGTGCTGCCAATTTGCACTCAAGAATAGCTGTGCTGCCGGTCTACAGACTGAGGGATCCTAAATTCCTTCATTCTCACCAACACTTGGCATAATCCAGCTTTCTAATTTTTGCCAAAGAGATATATTTAATTTCTATTTTTCTGACAAATAAGTTGAGCATGACTTGTATAATTTAATCCTTTTAAGTTTTTTTTCTGTAAATTGTCTTTTTATGTCCTGGGCCCATTTTTCTTTTGACATGTTTTTCTATTGATTTTAGAAGTCCTTGTATAAATTTCTAGTAGTAGTTCTTTGACTATTTTAAAGAATGTAATTATTTGGGCCCCTTTGTAATATGTTTATTAATTTCATTCAAGGTGTTTTTTATTGAACAAAACTCTATCTTGATGTATATAATCAATGTAACCAATTTTTACCTTAAAGTGTGTGGTTTTAAAGTTTTATTTAAGAAGTTTCTCCATGTTCTTAACAAAAGAAAGTTGTTCTTCCATAATTCTTCTATTAACTATATAGGCTTATCTCTCATATATCATCTTGAATCAGTATCTCTATATTTCTATTATCTATAAAATCTACATTTAATGTAAAATAAAATGTATTATATATAGATTTGTATTGACATTTTGTGATATTTTAACTGTTGAAAGTAAAAGTCAACCATACTTAGTTGTATTAGTAGAAAGTTTCTGAACAATTCTGCATCAGTTTTGTACTACTTTGGCAGCATAACTTATCCTGTGATATTTTACAATCACAGATTTTCACCTACGAATCTCTCATTTTATTTTCTTCACACCCACTCCATCACTATGCCCCAAGAGTCAGTCATCGCTTAGGAATATGTACCCATCTCCATATGCTGCTCTACTTGTAGCCCTACCTGTCTTGAGTGTAGAATATTAGAAAAGATTCCTGCCTGACCTTCGCACACCGTTGTAAGAACCTACTCCAGCAGCTCCCTCTTCAGCTCTATTTTCCTACAGCTCCAGATTACAATCTTCAAATTGCCACTGACACAGGTGAGACAAATTAAGGATACATTTTTCACACACCTAGTCATTCTCTGTAATCTTTTACTTTCGGCAGAAACTTTATATCACATATCTACAAGGGTTAGACTTTTGAAATTCAATTAAGTCCAAGATCTTTCAATTAAAATTTCATTTTTCTGAAATCAGAAAGCCAAATCAGGATGATTTCTTTCAGGTAGCAATCATCCCTTTCCAAAATTAATGTATATGACTGAATGGTAAAGAGCTAGAATCAAAAGGAATACCAAGAACAAAATTGAGCTCCAAGAAAACATTAAAATATATACTATTGAGCACAGGTCCCAGGGAGAAGGCTGAAATTGGGTTAATGGGAGTAGAGGGTATGGGCTTCAGGCCCAGGTTAGTCACCAAGATGAAGAACACAGGAATCCAAATGGAACTAGGAATCCTTGGGACGGAATCAAAGTTAACAGGCTTTAGTTAGGAAAACAAAGAGAAAGAAAGCTAAATGATGAGGTATAATACAAGAATGCAAAAGTACACTAGGAAAACCACCAGGGCATTAAAGTGAATCCTAGAACCTTAGAGACAGTAAAGTCATAAAGATTAAGGATGCAAGGGACCCTTCATACCATTTGATTTAGTGTCCTGCCTTCAGATTGATACAGTTTTCTTTACCCACACTATTAACAAGGCACCAGGGGCCAAGAGTGATACATGTTGATTCCTACCAGGCAGGCGAGTGGAAAAAAGAAAAGAGGTCTCTTGCTCTCAGATCAACGCACACAAGCGTCATGATTTTCCTTCTGAGTCCAGTCACCTTCCTCTCAGCAAGTCAGCTTCTGAGTTAAGCCTTGGCAGGGAAACTAAATTGTTTCTTAACACAACTAAAATTTCATTAAAATTTTTAAAACTAATCGTGATAGCTCTCATCACTTTGTTTAATTTCTCTCTCCCTTGCTACATTTTAGATGTTGCTCCTTGCTCCAACCAGTCAGTTAATTAGCTTTTCTTACATGAATCTTTTCTCTTTTCTTGAATCCTTTACTCTTTCCAACTTTTCATTCTCTTCCTCTCCTTTCTTCTTTTCTTTCTTCTTCTTTCATTTAACAAGCATCAGTTGCTCTTCTGTGTACAAGTCAAATATGAAGAACAGACAAATCGATGATCTGGTTCCTTCTTTCCCAAAGGAAACTGTAGCCTCATATTCTAATCAGAATTTATTTATAGTTTAAATTAGCATCACCAACCTTTTTCTGTAAAGGGATGAATACCAAATATTTTAGGTTTTCTGGGCCAGACAATTTCTGTTGCAACTGCTCAACTCTACTGAAGCACAAAAGCATCAACAGACAATAAGTAAACAAATGGACACGACTGTGTCTCAATAAAACATATTCACAAAAACAAGCGTCAGACCAAATTTGACCAGTGGTACATGTTTGACAACCTCTAGCATAAATAAATATTTGAATAACATGAGTGGTATTATGTGAGAGATGTAAACAAAGGGATTTGGGAACCAAGAAGACTCAGCTCCTTTCTATTAATTCATTTTCTATTGCTTGATTGATAACTTCTGTAATATTTGTTTTGGATATAACTTCTGTATAATTCTCCTTTCTATAAATTCATGTTCTATAGCTCAATTGATATCCTTCACAATATTTACTTTAGATATAATATCTTTCTAGTATAATTCTCTTTCTTGATATTTTTTAGTATTTATTACATACTACATATAATTAGTAAAACTTTCATCTGCTATATTGTTCAGTTGTGTTGAACTATCTTGATGGCACATAATGAACAATATATGGGGCGTGGATCTTTTTTTTTTGGTATATACTTCTCTATAGAAAAATTTGATACTATATGATTATTCTTAGAGAATTAACATGCTCGTATATGGCTAATAAATATTGGGAATTGAAAAACAGGTATTGTGAACAATTTATGGTATTCTGCCTTTACTATAGAAGATGATGTCTAAGACATAGAAATAAATTAACCAATATACTAAGATATGGTGAATAATGCAAAGGTATACTCAAAAGGACAAATGTGTTTACCATTTTTTATGAGTTTGATGTCTCCTTAAATTATAAGGAAAATGTATTAGAGAAAGCACCTCATACTATTAATACTAAGGTAAAGGATCAATAGCAATGCTCAAACACAGTGGTTTTCAACCAGGGTTATTTTACCCCTCGGGCGCATTGGGCAATGTCTGGTGGCATTTTTGTTTGTCACATCTGAGGGGACTACCACTGGCATCTAGTGGGTAGAGGCTAAGGATGCTACTAAACATCCTATAAAGCACAGGACAAACCCGCCCCACCCCAAGAAGGAATTATCCAATCTCCAATGTCAATACCAAGGTTGACAAATCCAGTTCAGCATTTTAGACCACGTACCTAATTTTTTTTAAAAAATAAACTTTTTATTTTTCAATAATTGTAGATTGGCATGCAGTTGTAAAAAATAATACAGAGAGGTACCACATACTCTTTGCCCAGTTGCCCCTAAACGATAACATTTTGCAAAACTATAGTACAAAATCACAACCAGGATATTGACATTGGCACAGTTAGGATATAAAACATTACTATCAGAAGAAGTATCCCTCATTTTACTCTTTTATAGGCACACCTACTTCCTTCCTATCCCAAGACCACATATTATATGATTCCATTTTATGAAATATTCAGAATATTCACATCTATAGGAACAGATAGTAGAGGAGTGGTTACCAGGGATAGGGGAAGAGGAAAATGGGGAGTGTGTGCACATGAGCATAGGGGTTCTTTCTGAGGTGGTGAAAATGTTCTAAATTTAGATTTTTGTGATGGTTACATAACTCTGTGAATACACAACCACTAAACTGTACACTTTATATGGGTGAGTATTACGGTATGCACATTATATCTCAAAAAAATTGTTAAAAACTAAAAAAAACAAATCAGTTAACCCTATTTGTGTGTTTCTGTTGCTAAACTGTTTTGTTCCTTTACTTAATGTGCACATCCCTTCACAATTACCATAGTCCTCATTGCTGTAGCTTTTTAGTGTCTTAAAATCAAGCAGAGCAATTACTCTGTTATTCTTTTTTTAAATTGCTTTGACTATTCTAATTCTCATATGTTTCATATAAATTTTAAAACCTTTTTTTAATGTCAGCGTATTATGGGGGTACAAATATTTAGGTTACATATATTGCCTTTGCCCCACCGGAGCCAGAGCTTCCAATGTGTCCATTCCCCAGACAGTGGTCACTGCACCCATTAGGTGTGTATATACCCATCCCCTCTTTCCCCTACCATCTGCCCGAAATCCAGTGAATGTTACTACCATATGTGCACATAAATGTTGATCAGTTAATACCAATTTGATGGTGAGTACATGTGATGCTTGCTTTTCCATTCTTGGGATACTTCACTTAGTAGAATGGGCTCCAGCTCCACCCAGGATAATACAAGAGGTATTAGTTCACCATTGTTTTTTGTGTCTGAGTAGAACTCCATGGTATACATAGACCACATTTTATTAAGCCACTTATGTATTGCTGGACACTTGGGTTGTTTCCATGTCTTTGCAATTGTGAATTGTGCTGCTATAAACATTCTAATGCAGATGACTTTTTTTATAGAATGTCTTTTTTTCCTTTGGGTACCCAGTACTGGAATTGCTGGATCAAATGGTAGTTCTACTTTAATTCTTTGAAGTATCTTCATACTACTTTGCAGAGAGGTTGCACTAGT
>CAUYSK010089410.1:0-23294 GCA_963575035.1 Avahi laniger
CACACACACACACACACACACACACACACACATACACACACACACAGTTTTCATTTTAGCATGGCTTTGGAAATTTTAAGAAAAGGCCCAGCAAAGTACCAGTCTTATCAAAATAAAGACAATTTGGATTTTTTGTTGAAAACAAAACCAAAGAAAAGAAAACATTAAATTACAAGAAAATATCTATGCACACCCAGATGAATGAAGAGATTTCATTAAGACACTTATAATTCCATGAGTGTTCAGATTTTGTAGTTTTGTACATCTTGTGAAAACAAACAGATCCTTTACCTCCTCTCCTTCCAGAAAAGCAAATGCATACACTTAAATGTGGGTAGAATATGAAAAAGAAGGAAATAAAGTAAAATCAAAGAGTTTTTTTATTCATTGATTAATTTATTCAACAGACTGAGTACCCACTATTAACCTGGTATTGCTTATTATTAGTGTAGCACCTGACATAAATTCCAATAGTAAAGGCTTCTTAATTGCTGTTTCCTTTTGACTGAAGGAATGATTTTCTTTGTGCAATTCATATATTTACATGATTGCAAACTCCATGAAGGAAGACATCTATTTCATATAACACAAAATTTTGTTATTCTAGAGAATATGTAAATAAATATAAGCCATGGCTTTTCTTTGCAAAAAGCGTAAAATCAATTTGACTAATTTGAATAAGTAAGATTAGCACAAATTTAAAAAATAAAGAAAGGAAGGTAGAAAAGCAAGGAAGGAAGAGAGAGAAAGAAAATCCCAAGAAATGATGTTTAAGTATTAAGATGTGTAGTATAGATTCGACACTGTGTCAGTGCAGCCTGAAGTTATTGGCAAGGGGGAAGTCGGCTTTACAAAATGAGTGTGAGATGAGACTTGAAAATCTTGAGTGGATGCCAAGGGAAGTGGGGAAAACATGTAAGTAATAGATACGGAGAGTAAAAAAGTATTATGCGTTGAAGACACACTGAAAAAATAGTCTTTTTAGAGATGGAGGGATAAGTTTAGAAAGAAAAAAATGCGTTGGCTTTGAATGACAGCCTAAAGAATTTTGACTTTTTCAAAAGCAATGACATATTAAACATCTTTAAGGATGATTAGTTTCATAAAAACAAATGAGCTTGATTTAAGAAGGAAAATCTGCTAGTTTGACATTGCCTGACAGGGTATATCAGAACACGAGTGCTCAATGGCATGATAACAATATGTTTTGTGAAAAGTAAAACAGTGGGAAAATACTGGATTAGACAGAGTTAGGAAAATTTCTTTACTGCAGAATTTTCTAGAATCTTAAATTTTCAAATACACATTTTTAAATCTCCAATCAGGGGGAAATGTACACACTATTTTTATACTTGTTTGATCATGGGATCCAGGAACACAGTTTGCGAAATGCTATTCCAGGTATTCAGGGAAACATTAAGATTACTAGGATCTTACAGGTCCTGGGATGTAACCAGTAGTTTGGTTATTAACTCAACTCTGAAGTATCAAGGCCAGATGGTTCTGTGAACTGTAATGACCATTTCAGGGATGACCTCGTCCTTTCCAATGGCAAATGCTTGGTTTTCTGCCAACACAGCCTTTCTGTCTTTATATAGGTCTAATATTAGGAAGTCTGTATGGTTATCTTGTCTAATAATCAATTATAGTTCTAGTTCTATTAACGTCTTCTTTTAAAAAATCTTCGGTATGATATTATTGAAATTTGCATAATTTAATTTAGACATCAGTTGGGTACTTCTTAGGAAAATGGTTCAAAGCACTAAGTTTTGGCTGAATGAATGAGTAGTAGTCTACTGGCACAACATTATAGAGTGAACAGTAGGTTTCTCTAGGGTGTCTGTCATAAATAGGAAGTGGGAGCTTACCCTTTGCAGTTGTATTGTTATGTATTTAGACATGGTCTGCAAGTTTACCTCTAATGACTGCTGAAAAATTGAGCAATTCCAATTCCCAGATTCAAGGGGTTATGAAGGATACTCTGATTGAGCAAGAGTTTTGTCCCCAAAATAGACTGTTACATGGCTTCCAACCATAGTGTGGACAAAATAGGTCATGGAGCAATAACTCCACTACTTGTTTTTGAGGTGGACCGTGGGATGCCAGGTGTCACCATCTCCAGGGCTCTGTCTTTTTATTTCACTTTTCTGGCCCCACAGGAGTTTCACAGATAACCTGATTTCACTTCTTTTTGCTCAGAGAGACAGAATACTTAACCACTCTATGCGCCTGTAGTTGCATTTCTGTTTAAGCATATTTCTTGGCCACATAGAACACAGAAAAATTGCAACGGAGCTAGGAATTATCAGAAACAGAAAAATATGTAGCTGCAGAAAAATAAACAAATATTAACTTCAGATAATAGGGTACTGTTTTCTTTTTTCTTTTTTTTAATGTTGGTCAAGTGAAGCAGTGGGTGTGGTGCAGGAACAAAGGAATATGTAACTGGTTGTGATCAATTAGTTGTAAACACCACTGCACTCGGACCAACCAATAGGGTATTTTTGATAACACTGTTTTAAATTATCATTGCATAATATTTCATTAAGATCACAGTTTCTATCTAATACCTGGAATAAATGTTTTGTCATGTGTTGAGCACAATTTGTAAAACAATTCATTTTGTAATCAATGGATTTATATATATACATATATATATGAATATATATGGTTCATTTTAATAATAACAATGTGAAGAAAAAATATCTGACAATTGACTTATCTTGAAATATCCATCTAAGTAAAACATATTTAATATAAATTTTGTTTGTAATATTTATGTAATTCGTGGGACATTTTATATAGTGCATATATAATATATGTTATTATATTGTATATAGTAGAGATCATCTAATATATTGACAGAGAGAAAAAGACGGTTTCACTTCTATAGGGATGAGAGAAATCCCAGAACCAGGAAACCTAAGCTATTTGTGTGAATGCATTAAATACTAAAATTTAATGGGTAAAACAATATAACCTTGAGTCTTTATAAAAAGTTATTAGCAGAGTGCCATGTGAGCATGTACTATTGACGAATTTGTTTTTTTGGATCTGAGGTATGTTCATTTACTATCAAATGCTATTGCTTTTCTGAAAAAAAAATGGAAACTTTTTACAGTCAGCATGAAAATAGAAATAAGCCAAATAATTATTGTAATGATGGAAAGAGTTGGAAATGCAACGTACAATTTCATATTAAATCAAAGTCAGAGTGTTTTTTGGCCTGGTTTGCTAATGCTTTCTGCGACCGTAAAATTTGGCTGCAACAGGGGCAATCCAATACTGGTGAGAAAACACTGGGATTATTACCACTTTTTCAAAAGGGAAAAAGAAGAAGTCAAGGGAGTAGAACCAATGCATGTAGAGCAGGGACTGTTTACTCCCCTAACGATTGAAGAATCGTAGCTACTTTGGATTGGAACCGCAGCCTGCAGACCAGGAGTTTGCCATTTGTGTTAACATCCTCGGGCGCTGAAAGGCCTCACCTGGCAAGTGTCCGGTTGGGCAGAGGCGAAACAGCCTCTCTGTTTTTGGCTGTGTGCTGACATTCACAGCCTGTTGCTAATTTTTGCTCAGCCTTACAGGGGATGGGACCAGGAAGCAACACAGTTCATGTCAAAACAAAATAAACCAAATCCCTGCTTTTCTTCTAGACATAGCTCCTATATTCACTATTAAAACCTAGGATTCATAATACTAATGGTGGGTACAGGAGCCTTCAGTTCTTGCAAACCCCTCTCTCCCTAGCCACCCTCCCTTGCCTGGCCTCTCTCTTGGCCTACATAGTAATGGTTTAGTTCCATGAGAGACTCTGAAAAGAACTTGACTTTAAAATATTAGGTTTGTTTTTCCTGCTGCTTTCCTTGGATTTCTTCTCTAAGAAGATAAAGAACGAAAAAAATATATATATTCTTGGTGCAAAGTCACTGTTTTCTTGAACCTTAAAAGCCTTAAAAGTACACACAGCACAAACACAGTGACAGTCTGGATGTTTTGGGTTGAGAAACCAACTTCATCTTTAAAAGTATTTTCTTTTTTTAAGGTGTACTTTCTATTCAATACAATTCATCCTCCCACAATATCCTTCTTCGATTATTTGTGAAAAATATGAGTCCTTTTAGAGTTCGAAACCCTCATTTCATGGACAATTTTTTTTGTCTTGTATCTTGTCTTTGTATCTTGTCTTCTAAAAATATTCTCTGTTTACGATGCTGTTAGTTTTTAACAATATTTAGGATGGATTAACAATGTCAAAGATCCAAACATTTATATTTTTCTCTTCTGCAGTTGAATTATTTTGAATTTCATACTTTTAATCGTGTTTTCAATTGTTTTTGTTTTTGTTTTCCTTAAAAAAAAATAAGGGATGTGTTAGAGCAAGAGTTACTTTTGTTTTCATACACAACATAAATTGTCTTTGGTTGTTTTTTTTCTAGGAGGCAGATTAAAGGTTATCTCTCCCTCAAAACTTCAGACTGGTCACTTGGCTCTGTACTGAATAAATAACTTTGTTCTGAGGTCTTAACTTACATCTGGGTAAAGCCAGCAGCAATTACGGCTGTGGACTTTGCATTTGCATAAACTGCACCTCAGAGGAAGTTGATGCATAAGAGCTTATTGCTAGAATCTGTGGCAAACTTGAGTTTTTATTTCTCTATACACACGTGTTTGTTGGGCCATTTAGCTGAAAACGTATCAGCAGTGTTCAAAATAGAAGTACGTGTGTGTCTAATTATGTGCATAAACAATAGGCCAAGATTGCAACATCTGGTACTTTTGTGCAATCCTGAATACCTGACTTCAGGCTTCCCAGCAGGGGGGACCATTTTTTGGACAAGGGTACAGTGTTACTCCCAGGGCTCAGATGACAGGGATTGTGAATTAGCTTGTTCTCTTCAGTCCTCAGGGACTCAGGAGACTGCTTTACCGGTTCATGTTCATTTTTCTCCTAACCTTTGTACAATGAACTTCTGTGTGTGTGTGTGTGTGTGTGTGTGTCTTTCATTTCTTCTCTTTCTAAACAAAGTTGGTGTGGAGGGGATGGTGTGGTACCCTTTCCTACTGTAATAATTCTTCCCTTTTTTGGAGTTAATTATGCCCCCATCAATGCTTTCCTCCTCCCTCCAGAGATTCCTTTGCAGGATCATACATTTCTAAGGCTGGATAGGAATTTGAGGGGCAACCTTGGGAACAGAGACCTGACATTTGCTGGTCAACTCCCGTGAGGCGGGCTCTTTATACACACTCTCTGGGTGAACTTCCTGCCCCGAAGTCTTCAGACTTGAGAAATAGAGAGCTAGGACGAAACACAACCAATAGTCTGAGCCATTTTTCCGTTATATTCAAGAGGCCCAGAGAGGTGAAGCGATTTACCTAAGTTCCTATACCTTCTTGGCTGGCACAACGTGGGGGTAAGGAGTAAATCATCATCATAAGAACAATAAAAACAAACTGTTCCTCTGAGAGAACAAATGTTTTTGCAATTGCAGATACACTTCTTTAGCTATAGTATAAGCCAATTGTATTTTTACTCTCAGTAAACAATTAACAGTTGTTCCTGCATAAATGTCCAAGGATGATGTCATCTCATATATACACGTAGAATCTTGTCACAGGGCTGTGCAACGCCCTCCCCATCCCCTGCCCCAGCATACGCACACACAGCCGAGTGTGTTTAGTATTAGAATTCTCTGAATTGTGGGCTAAAGACACTATTTGGAATGATCCAGATTCCAATCTGGTTTCTGCCCACTGGACAAGGCTACTCTGAGACAGTGTGGGAGGTGACCAGAATGTCAGTGTGAAAGCCATTGGTGTCTGGCCTCTGTGTGGTCAACCAGACGGAACTGTATGAATCAGTGGGAAGAAATAATGAATTGCTCGTAAGAAAAGTATATGAGAAAGTATTGGGCAAGATTCAGAGGTACTCGACACAAGAGACCCTGGCACTATTTCAAAACAGATGCTTCTAGACTCCTGGTGGAGGAAGGAGGGGCACAATGTCTTCTCAAATTCCTTTTTTTCAAAACAGTGAAATAAAAATAAAAGAATATGGGTAAAATAGCTTCTACCCACATGATACCACAGACACAGCAATACTATATTTCCTAGAATTCTTTTGGATTAATAAATTCCTTTCCACTGTAAAGAGTTTACAGTTTTGTCCTGCTTTTTTTTTTCTAAATTATGCATTAAAATTTGTCTCTTTTAGATCAATTCAAGATCCAACAGGTCCAGAAGAATTCCTCCAACAATTCAAGTCATCTTTGACCACAATTTCCTTTTGACATTTAAACATACTACAATCTTTTTTTAAAGAAATGTCTTTTTCTCTGTCTATCCCCTCCAAAACCTTCAGGATTTAAATTTTACTTCTCTTACTGCACTTTCATTTTTTTATATACTAGTGATTTGAGGTCCGTGTTCATATTTATCTCTACAGCTAGGATGTGACATCTTTGAGAACAGATGTCTCAGCAGACATCAGGCCTTTGCGTCTCTGTACCCAAAGACTCCATGCCGTGCCTCTATGTAATATCATGCCAGCATATGTTGCAAAACAGATAAGGTCTTGCTTAATTAAACATTTGCATGAGCCTAACTCATCTTTTCAGTAAGATTGTAAACTCTGCAAGAGCAAGAGCTCTGCATTTGACTCCCTCTGGTATTTGGCAAATGCTGGATATTTAAAATAAATATGGATCAGTTGAAATAAGACAAGAGACAACCATCACAGTGGGCGAGAATCTGGGCTGAGCATATGTGAGTATCCTGTTACTACCAACTACTACCAATGACCGAATAGGTACTACTTGATAGTGCCTTAAGTAGTTTTTAGGAATTATCTGATTTAGTAGTTTCTCCTACCCTATAATATAGGTATATACTATTTCTATTTAGAAGCAAGAATACCAATTGCCATTGATGCTAAAAAAAAAAAAATGGAAGCAAGAAAATTGAGATACAATAAGGTAAGTAATTTGCCCAAGTTCACCCTACTCAGAACTAACATAACTAGCATTGCACCCAAATTGTCTAACTCCAAGATTAAGTCATTATCCATTAGTACTCTAAGTAATATAATGTCCAATATAACTCTATAATAAAGTTTTGCTTTTTTATAAAGTTAAAATTTACACACAGCACAATTCTTCCTCTTTGGGCACAGCTCTGTGAGTTTTGACAAATGGATGTAGTCATGCAACCAGCAACAAAATGAAGATACAGACTAGTTCTGTCATTAAAAAATCCCCCGTGCTGCCTTAAAGTCAACTCTTCCCTGCAGCCACTGGTCTTTTTTCTATCCTTAGGGTTTTGCATTTTTAAAAATGGAATTATATAATGCGTGATCTTTTGAGTCTGATTTCTTTTCCTTAGAGTGATACTTAGGAGATTCATTCAATATTGTGGCTTATACAGTAGCTCATTCCTTTTCATTGCTGAACAAGAGTATTCCATGGTCTAGATGCACCGCAGTTCATCCACCTACCAGTGGAAGGGTAAGCAGATGGTATGTAGTTTTTGGTGTTATAAATAAAACCACTGTAAACATTTGCATACATGTTTTGGTGTTAACATAAGTTTTTGTTTTGCTTGGAGTAATACCCAAGAGTAAGGTTGCTGGGTCATATAATAGGTATATGTTTAACCCTATGAGAAACCACCCAACTTCTTCTAGAAGTTGCTTTACCATTTTGCACTTTTATCAGCAATATATACCTCTGAATCCTCACTGGTATTTTGTATTGTCTTTTTTTTTTTTAGTTTAATCTTTTTAATAGTTTTATAATTTTAGATTTTTCATTTAGGTTGACGGTTCACTTTGAATTTTTTTTTATTTTAAAAATAATGCAATGCAATGATGATGGTATTTGTTTGTTTTGCATATGACATGTTCAATTGTTCTAGCACCATTTGCTAAAAAGATTATCCTTTTTCCATTTAGTAGTCTTTTTCCTTTGCCAAAATCAATTGACTATAGATGTGTGAATCTCTTTCTGGAAACTCTGTTCCAGGGATAGCAATCTTTTTTTATCAAAGAACCAGAAAGTAAATGTATTAGGCTTTATGGGTCATACAATCGTTGTTGCAACTACTCAACTCTACCATTTTAGCATAAAAGCAGCTGTGGACAATAAATAAATGTATAATTTTAGCCATGTTGCAATGAAATTTATATACAGAAACCAGTTGTGGGCTGAATTTGGCCCTGGGGCTGTGGTTTGCTGATCCCTGCTCTATTCTGCTCCTTTTATTTACGTATCCATTTTTATGCTAATGCCATTATGTCTTGATTCATGTAGCTTTACACTAAGTCTTGAAATTGGATAGAATGAGTCTTCTAACTTTGTTTAGAAAATTGTTTGACTATTTGCCTTTCTACATAAATTTTAGAAACAGCTTGTCAATTTCTACATCAAATCTTGCTGAGATTTTGGTTGGAATTGTGTCAAGTCCATAAATTAATTTAGAGACAATTGATATCTCAGCAAATTCGAGTTTGAGTTTTTCCAACTATGAACATGGTACTTTTTTTTTTTTTTTTTTTTTTGAGACAGAGTCTTGCTCTGTTTCTTGGGCTAGAGTGCCATGGTGTCAGCCTAGCTCACAGCAACCTCAAACTCCTGGGCTCAAGTAAGTGATCCTCCTGGCTTAGCCTCCCCAGTAGCTGGGACTACAGGAGAGTGCCACCACACCCATCTAATTTTTTCTATTTTTTTTAGTAGAGAGAGGGTCTCACTTTTGCTCAGGCTGCTCTCAAACTCCTGACCTCAAATGATCGTCCAGCCTCAGCCTCCCAGAGTGTTAAGGTTACAGATGTGAGCCACCATACCCAGCCTTATCTCTCCTTTTTAAATTTTTATTGATCTTTTATCAGTGTTTTATGGTTTTAAGCACATAAATTTTGAACATTTTGTCAGATTCATACCTAAGATTTTCATCTTATTGTACTTTAAAAATTTCAATTTTCAATTGTTCATTGGTAGTAGATATAAATGTGACTGGGATTTGCATATTGACCCTATATCCTATGACCTGGTAAGTTCACAATTAGTGCTCATAGCTTGTTTATAGATATTTTAGAACATTATACCTAATTATGTCATCTGCAAATAGTTTTGTTTCTTCTATATCCATTTTATTACTATTATTATTTTCTTTTTTTATTGCACTGGGTAGGGCCTTCAATTTGATGCTAATGGGAGTAGTAAGAGAGGATGGATTTATCGTTTCAGTCTTAGGGAGAAAGAATTGAATCTCGCATCATTATGTATGATGTTAGCTATAATGTTTTTTGTAGATTCCTTTTCTTCTTGAGCAAGTATCTTATTCTGAAATTGTTGAGAGCTTTATCATGCACAGATAATGAACTTTGTCAAATGTTTTTTCTGTATTTATATGATGCTAATATGCTTTTCCTTATTCATTATATTGATAAGGTGAATCACATTAATTTTTGAATGTGGAACTAGTCTTTCATTCCTTGGATAAGCCCCTCTTGGAATATTGTATTATCCTTTTATATAATGCTGGATTTGATTTGCTAGGATTTTGTTGAGAGTTTTGCTGACTGTCTAAATCCTATTCCGTATTCCTAGTCAGAGAGACAGGCTTTCTTTCCCAACCTTCCTTAGTTATTTTGAGGCCATGTGATTCCTTCTGGCCAGTTGGACAGAGTGATTTATGTTCTTTTAAGGTTTGAAGCATGAGTTATCTCCCTCTCTTTCATCACCCGCCAAGGTGATTGTGCTGATACTGTGAAGCCTCAAGCTGGAAACAGAGCCAGTCCTTGAGTCACTATCCAGAAGAAAGCGTCCCTGGAGAAACCTTGGACCTGCAGCACATTTTGGGTGAATAGATAAGAAGTTCTGTTTATTAAGTCACTGAGATTTTAGGGTTAACTTTTCAATACCATATAAACTAGATTGTCCCATCAAGTAAAAATATAAGATTTTAGTGGGTTATGTAAGAAAAAAATAAGATAGCTTAAAGATGATTGTTATTCGAGATAAACTACCTGAGTTTAAGGCTACACATCTGTTATTCAGAATTGTCACCAATCTCAATGTAACATTTAATTTAACTGTTTGAAAAAAAAAAGATCCTAATGAATCACATCTTCCAAGACTTAGTCAGAAATAAAAGTGGGTATTCACTCAACATTTTAAACTGAAAATTTTTTCTACAATGACAACTCCTAGAGCAGTTGGTCCATTTCCAAGATATAGGAATACAGAATTAAGATTTCCAACCTGAGTATTCAGTAGAGAGATTCAGCTAGCTAACCTTTGTCAGATCTAAAAATAATCATCTGTGATATTAGGCGAGGCCAAATAAGCAAAATGAAATCTCTCAAAACAATTTATATATGAGTCACTTACTGATCACACCTTAATAACTAGAAGGAACAATAGACAACTGCACTGTAATGGCTTTATCTCTGTCCTAAATGATGTTTTTTTTTTTTTTTACTTAAACCAGTTGAATTTAGCTACTGAATGCTACATAAAAAGAGAAGGACCAATAAGCTTAACAAAGTGCCACCAGTCTTAAATTTTAGTTTATCTTGCATTGATAAAATGAGAGCTAGTGATAGCCACCATTTTACAGTTATATGCATTAAATGAAAGAAATGGAGTAAATTTGTGCTCAATTATCAGTTGGCTAGGGAAGCATTTTTCTTAATGTATGATTAAAATTTTGAATATGTGTAATATGGAAATGATAAAAATCTCAAAAACTAGCATCTCACGTAACACACAAATTTTATATTATCATATAATGTTATTTTATCAAAGTATCTTAATAAATTCCTAGAGAATAAATTCAGTTGTGATCCCTTCTAAAGATTTTTAAAATAACCTCAAAAACACTGAGATGAAAGAAAGTTTTGGACAGTTCTGTGCTTTCAGTAGATGGCGCTGCCACGTGTAATCAGACTGACACGTGGGGTCTAACAGTAAGTGATGTTCTCAAACGGACCTGGAGGTTGCCCAGGTAGGACTTTCTCCAATAGCAGTTCCATTTGGGCATGGAGATTACAGATTGTATTTGCAGAAACCGCCTATGCAGTTCTAAGGTAATCAACATCGTAAGCACTATTCTTAGCTACATGTGCCATTTGGGAATACATAAGCAGATGTTGAACTTGTATTGCTTCAGGGTTGTAAATCTCAGTAGCAAGAGTCATGCTCCGTCCCCAGAAAGAGTGGGACTGTGATTACCCACCGTACATTTTCCAGATGTTTCCCCTTGCCTGCTGTTATCACCTTCATCCTGCCAGGTTATATTTCTTTTGGCTTTTTTTTTTTTTTTAAGTTTCTTTTAATTAGAAAAACTGTCCCCTCAAGTTTAGACATTTATGAATTCTCTTCAAACTATGACTTTCATAAAGCATAGTATAAAATATAAAGGTACACAAAGTTTACTGAGAATTTGATTGGAGAGGAGTATGACTGATCTCCCTATGGCTCCCTTTGTACCCAAGGGAAAATTGCACAAAATCCCGTGTATTTTAAACTCTTATGGATATCAAAAAGGAGGATAGATCTAATCCCATTGTAAGACACTCTTCTGGAGGTTCCTAAGATTAAAAGGGAGACATAAGTCCTTCGCCAGCCCTTTGTCAGTGGTTAACTCCCAGTCTTCTCATTTCACCCTTCCCTTCCCCTCTTTTCTTGCTTCTTCTTTTTCGGTACAATCTACACTTAGATTCCAGGAAGCTATCAATCTCATATAATATTGAGGGGTGATTGAAAGCAGGATAATCCTATGGTTCCTGTAATCTTCAAGGAAAAATTTCCTAATCTAAATAAATATTGACCTTTCAAGAAAGATTTTTTTCTTTTTAAGAAATTAACTTTCTGATGCTTGCACTCGCTACACCATCCCAGCCTCTACTGTCAGTCAGGAAGTAAAATACAGATATTGACATCATTCAGTAGAACATAATTCAGCCAGTGTTTCTATCTAAAGGTAAATATAATCTACAAAACTTAGTAAAACCAAAAGGTAGTCACCCTACGCTCAGGATTTCTGTGGCTGTGGGTTTACACAATGAATGTTCTAAACCATAGTAGATAATTAGTAATACAGACTACCTATACAGTTCATATACTAACCTAACCTAATGTTATGCTGCCTGACTGATGCTACCACTATAACTGCTACTACTACTACCACTGCTAAGATTATCACCACTAGTAATGTCTGAACATTGTATAATCTTTTATAATTTATTTTAAAACTGTTTGAATGCTTTTATTTAATATTAAGTCATTTTTAAGCAACATGAAACTAAAATCAGAAGAAAGAGTAGGCTTAAGCACCAGTATGTCTTTAGTTTACCAGGAGTGAGAGGAAAGGGTTTTCATGTTATAGGTTTTCATGTTGGTGGAATCCTAGCTGGAGCATTAATTTTGGTGTCCATTCTGGTGGTAATATCAAACTAGCAAAAGCTTCTGAACAACTTCATATGCTTTACACAAGCCCTGGTATTAGCTACATTGACTTATCTTGGTGCAGAAAATTCTAAGTGCAAGGCCAGCTTAGGACCAATGCAGTTGAACCAATGCAATCTAATACCCAGCTGTATTACCCAGAGACCACTCTTGATCTATCTGTGACCAAAGTTCTCAAAACTGTAGTTTGTCCTCACTTATTTTTAGCCAAAATTATTAGTCTTCTATCATTCTTTAGTGTCAAATATCTTTCTGTTGCACTTGACACTTTATATGCTGCCCCTTTGTGTAGTCTCTTGTCATTGACTATTCTCTACTTCCCTGCTTCTTTCTTAACTCTCTTTCTCTTACAACTTCAGCTGCGTTCTTTGAATCCTGTTCCTTCAAAGTTATAGCCTCAATGCTTTTCTCTCCTCCATAGACACACTCTCCTTTTGAAGATACAGTTTCAGGTCTTTAACGATCCCTTTAAAGATCATGATAAATAATTTATCTATATTTTTATTTTAGTTTCCTTCCAACATTTCCAACTCATACACTGTCATTAAATAGTATACATTAAATATATTGAATGATTGCTGTGATTGTGGGGGTTACAAAAAATATATAAAACCTACATCTTGGCTTCCAGGAGCTTACAAATTTTCATGGGTGAGTTCTAAAACCAGCCACATGATATACTAACTTTAATAAGTCACTTTCTCCTCAAAAACATGGACAAAAAGCAAACTTGTCATCTCCTACATCCATTAACATCTCCAAGCCTCATGCAGCCCACTTAACTCTCTTGAGAATTGTCTGTCCTAATTCGTCTTCGAACTATCAAAGGCAGCCAGTATGATATTCTGCTGATATTTCTTGTGAAGTATGCTTGTATTCAACACTATCTCTCTACTTAAGCTGTTCCCTTCACACTCAGATTCTTGATATAACTTCCCAACTCACCTCCCAACTTGCTCATTCTCCTATTCCACACCAGCTTGTTAACTGATGCTAAGTTATTTTCTTAAAGACTTCTCAAATGCCAAGAGTATCTCCCTTACAAAACTTGTGTGCCTTCCTATTCTATTACCTTCTCATACCAAACTCTATTTATTCAGTATCACCTTACTACTTTGGTTTTATTCAAATCCTACATTTTTTAAGACCTGTATCGAGATTTAACTTTTCCAGAAAGCTTTATGAAGTGAGTTGCAGACTACAGTGTTTTTATTATTATTTTTTTCTGGTCCTAAATGGTAAGTTATTAACGTTAATCTCTTTGCTCTAGTTATTTCACATAAAGCTGTCTTATACCTTAACTTTTATCGTAAGCTTCCTGAAGCTACATCATGTTTTATAATATGACTATAAAATAGGCATATTCATACATTTCTAGGTCTTTTTGTCCCTCCCTATTGAATATTTTAAATTTTAAAATTGATAATCAATATAAAAAATATTTCATACCACATAATTTCTTTATTGCATTGATTTGTAAAGGTTTTTTGAAAAAAAAAAACAACAAATAATCATTTTGTATAATTTATCAATTTACCACAAATTCTTACCTTCCCAAATTGGCCTACATCATGCTACAAAAATCATCTTATAAGCAGCTTCAATTCATGCAGGTAGTAAAACATTCTCAACATTAAGGAAACTCAGATTAGACTGACGGATCCATTTGTGAAAATCATCATTGACGTTCATATTGTGTTATGAAAACAGAAAACACACATCTGCTAAAATTGGCGCTCTTGTCTTAACTGACTCATGGACAGGGAGCCATATACTACAATTTGCCAACAGGTTCATGTACCAATTTGTGGCCTGGGCTGACGTCACATGATCTTTCTGCTGTTGCAATCCCTGGCACATGTTTCTCCCATAGAATGCCAGCTGTAGGTCAATGGACATTTCTGAGAAAAAGAACACAATGTCAAAGAGAAGCTTGCCGCTTCTCAAAAAGTGTTAACATAAAACACATTAAAAATTGATGAATGGGTTCCAGGGGGTCAAATTAATCTTTGGCTTATGAATTTCTTTTCTTTTTCTTCTTCTTCTTTTTTTTTTGCCAAAAGAGTCAGTCAAGATGGGTGTCAATTTTTTTTCATAAATTATGTCATTACTACACAGAATAACAATTGTTGCTGTACTGACATGTACCATCATAAATAACACTGTTAATAGATTAATTCATGACCATGCTTTTATATCTATATATTTATATCTAAATATAAAATATAGAAAAATATTTTTAAAATAGAAAATAAAATGTAAGTATATTTATATCTAAATATATAGCTTCTCTTATTATATTTTTGGAATCTATGTAATATTCTTTAATGTGAAAATAAATTGTGAACATATTCAGTTTAGAAAATAAAAGCCTTACAGTTGAGCCTAAAAAGCTATGATTTCTCTTCCAAATTGAGGCAATGTTTATTAGGTGTCAAAGCAGAACATCTTCTTTTAATTATGTAATAAATCATGTACTTATGAAAGCTTCCTAGGAGATTACTGGGAAAGGATGTTCTTGGCACAAAGATGGCTGCATCTTTGTACACAGTCAATTATGGTCTTCATCATGGTACAGCAGAAACAAACATGGCAGAATTGAAAAGAAATATTGAAAGACAACAGATAATCGTGATAACTGGGTGTCTTGGATAAGTAACTATTGCAATCTGTATTAGAAACTTACCCCCTATCAGTCGATTAATTTGAAAAGGCCTCCAGAGAGACACTAGAATATATTGGGCTCTGGATTCAGGCTCCCTGGTACAAATCACAGCTCCGTTACTTCCTTTGGCAATTTACTTAATCTCTTTGTGTGTCAGTTTCCTTATCTGTAAAATGGGGACAATGACCATACCTTGCGCAAGAGCATGTTAGAAGAATTAAGGGAATTAACATAAAACACTTTCAAAGGTTTCTGGAATACAGTGATCATCCCAATGTTTGCTCTTATGAATATTACTGGCTGTAGAACATGGAGGAGAAGATTACAGAAACTCTTGCCTACTGTGTGATCATTCCACTTGGGCCTCTATAAACCAAAGTATCTCAGGGAGAAATTCATCATCAGATTTGGAAATAGACACCCAAATCCCTTAAACATAACACTGTGTAGAGGATGTAATCAAAACAAGTGGTTGACATGGATTGAGAATGTCTTTTGTCATGCTCTTCTTCTTGGCTATCGGTTTTGTGCTGGGTGATCCAGTGGAGTTGCAAAAACATCGCATTTCCTACCCAGTAGGGTCAGAAATGTTCACAACCGAAATCATACAATATGTGAGCCATTGGCCAAGATCCCTGGATACCTATTATATTTGCCTAAAATTAAATAAATATTTAATATTTGTTTCAACACCGCTTTTAAAATATGAAGATATTGGGAATTGATTTTTTTTAATATCAGCCTATTTATCAGATCCTTGCTTAATGATAATACAATGCCACTGCATCGCTCATTAATGCCCTCTCTGGTTACAATTGCAATTGGTCTCCTCAAATTCTCTAAGTCCAGCTAGACTAAGTCAAGCAAGACTGCCGCACAGAAAACGCATGGGGAGGTGAAGTTGACAATAGGCATCTTGCCACCTCTTATTTCAGTCATATATACAAATGCAAAAATCATGTTTTCACATGCTCTTCCTGCTATAAGCCTTCTCTATCACGGCTTCATTTTGCTCTGTTTATAGAAATGGTTTTTATATGCTTCATTTACTAAATGGCATCAAATTCTAGGAGCATTAGGATACAGTTTATTTATTAGTTGGCGCTCTCTCTGTGCTACAAAATCCACTGCACGTTGATTGCTAATAATTTGCAAAGCATAAAACCAACATGTTTGTCAGTAGTTAGATGCACCCACCCAAGAATTCTAAAATTAGCAGCATCTATGTTATTAAAATATATCTTGGGAAGGACAACATGGCTGTTCAAGCCACTGTGTACAGACACATGGTTGGCAGGAAGATGAAAGTGTGAATTGGAAATCCCTGAAAGCTCTGATAAGTTATAGCTGGAAGACTTGGCAACATTTTACATTTTTAGGAATTAGATTTTGATTGCGTGTGTGTGTGTGTGTGTGTGTGTGTGTGTGTGTGTGAGAAAGCAGTAGGATCTGAATTGCTCCTGTATCATCTTAAAAGGGGAACTCTATGCTATCTCAGTTGAATTTTCAGCAACCATAGTTTTGAACGAATTAATGTTCTGAACAGCTCTATGAGATTCACAGAATTATTCTTCCATTTTCCCTCTTGGCTGTAATCTTTAAGAAAGCTATCTTGAAATTAATGTGAAATGCATCAAAGACAACAAGCTGACATCCAGTCATACTTCACATTGCCTGTGACATTTAAGGAGGCAATCATCAATTCACCACGGCAACACAGGGGTAATCAAAATATGTAAGTTAAATGGGGCCGAGAATTGAATGAGGGCAAGGTGTATTAAGCAACTCCATGAATAAGCAATTTTGACAATTCTAAAAAATAGTTGAAGTATAAAATAACTTTGAGATTAAAAATAAACAAATTCTGACTAGTGTAAAACAGAAAAACAACCAAAGACAAATAGCTGACTTTGAAACAATCCCAGGTGGTTCTAGTATAATTTTGCCTGGCAGAAGGAACTGTGTCAATGATTTCCAAGGTCTCTTTGAACCTTCCTGTTTGATCACTCTCATTTCCTTCTTTCAAGGGCACCACAAGCATTTTGAATGCCATGTCTGTAAGACGTGTGTTTCCATCTATGCATTCACTCCTTTTCTTTCTCTGGACGCAGCTCAGTTACACAGGTGGCAGTGCCCTTCTGGACCCGGCATGGTGCTTGTTTTTCCCTCTAGTCTATAGTTAGGATGTTTGGAAAAATACTGATGTTGGTAACGTCAGAGCAAAGGGTTGGAGGTAAGAATAAGCATGTTTGTTTTTGAACTCAACAACATTATGTTTCCATTATAGTCCTAATTCACAGGCTAGTGTCATTGTGTAGTAATATTTATTTTAAAATTCTGTGAATACCTTCATATAGTTTTTCCTGATGTTCATTTCTCAGCTGAATTTTTAAAAAATTGATTAAAACATTGTTCGTACATCTTTCCTGATGTTCATGTTCATTTTTCAATGAAATTTTGAAAAATGGATCAAAATATCATCATTTAAGTAAAACTGATGTGAATATTATATTATCCACAGAGACTGTCAGAGAGCAAGAGTTTCTCCAATTAATTTTTTAAAATTTTTGCTAAATGTATTTACCCAGAGAAATTTAGACAAGTAAAAATCATTGTCCTTTTTAAAAAAAGTCTTTTGGAGCAGGCATGGTGGCTCGCTCCTATAATCCTGGCACTTTGGGAGGTCAAGGCAGGAAGATCACTTGAGGCCAGGAGTTTGAGACCAGCCTGGGCAACATACTGAGACCCCCAACTCTAAGAAAAATATAAAAAAAAAAAAGGAATTTTTTGGCTGTTTCACTCAGAAATTACATGACTTTTGAGAAATTAAAAAAAAACTTGATATAATTAGTAAAATGTAAAACCTTAGATTAGTTACTTCCATCTATAAAATGGGTACACCGATTTCAGTCCTTTCAATCCTTCTCCTGGGACTACTAAACTACTAAATGAAAAAATGTACCTAAAAATTACTTTAAACTGCGTTAAGACTGTTCACATGTAAGACAATATGGATGTTACATTTTTCCAAAAGTTATCCTTTTATAATTTTATCTCCTGCAGAAATGCAGGGGAAAGTGAAAAGAACATGGATTTTAGAATTCAGCTCCATCATTAAATGGGCTGAAAGATGATTTTCAAGTGATTTCATGTTTCTGATCTTTGTTTCCCCATATGTAAAAGTTGAATGATATTTCCTTATTAAGATTTCTGTGACCATTGATGAAACAATATAAGTAACAGAACCAATATATATCAATTTTCTACATTATTCCCTTTCAATAATGAGGTATAAGAAAAACAGATTACTATATTTAGGGTATTGTTATTTTTAGATACATTTAATGCAAGTTTCTGATGTAATAATGTTCATTCATTAAAGACGTAAAACTGAGAATTTGTCTCACTCATCTTTTTTCTCTAGTATTTAGCAAAGTGGTTCGTGCATAATAAACACTATAAATAGTCGTCGATCCAAAGAGCAAATGCTTAAATTGGTCACAATATGTTTATAAAAAATAAGACCTTATATTATAAAGTGCATATACCAAAATACAATATTATATTATGAAAAGACCCAAAACAAATTAACTGCAAATACAATTAATTGTACATTTTCTTTCCACTTTGAATTTATTAGGCCTCTGGGAAAGACCTAAATTGAGTCTGTCAAAGAAAATTAGCCTAATGCATATTTCTTATTGATGAGTTTTTAAATCATTCTCTTTCCTGTGATGGAAAGATCGTGAAATACAACAGCATCCCAGACTCTGCCTCTCCCTCCTAATCTAGTAAAATAGATCCCCCCCCAACAAAACCCATATCAAAAAAACAAATAAAAAAATAAACTTAAAGGCTGAATGGGGAGCTTGGGGAAAACCAAGAATAAACCCTTGAGAGTGAAAAATCCTACATGTCACCTGGTAACCTCAGCATTAGAAGGAAACCTTCCAGGGCTTGCCATATTCTAGGCATACCAGACGGATTCAGTGCAGTTCTGCTTTTTAAGCAGAAAGGTATTTACTACAAGGCATACAACATTTTTGCAAGGGCTAACATAGCATGACTTGGGATTACCAATGGCTCCATCTTGTTTAGAAACCACTGCCGTAGCATGAACTTAATGACTTGGAAGCCACCATCACTGCTATCTCTACTCCCACAAAACCTCAAAACCTCCTTACAGTGATGAGAAAGTAGATTCTAGAGGTTGCCTCCACAGCCCGCTTCACCGTGTGTGTCCCTGGGATCTTGCTTACCAGCAGAAACAGCAGCAGGTTGGTGGCTTCCATCTCAGAGATGAGTTCCAGGTATAGCATGAATATATGTAATTTGTACCATGAGCCTGCTTACAAAGGAGTCTGGGAAATAGGGTTTAAGTTTTCCAGCCCCTACCATACCATAAAACACATAAGAGGAGACAAGAATGCATGTTGCTGGAATATGTTCAGAGCTCCAGGGTGGTGTGGTAACTGGAGAACAAACTGAAGGTGACTGGAGTGTGATATTCCCTTGACTAGGTGGAGTGGCCTTGGCATAGGGCATTTGAAGGGATCAGATTCCCCGGCTAATTTTGCCTTCAGCCCCACCCACACTCTTCCTCTTGCACCCTTACACAAATTGGGCTATAGAAAAAATAGACCAATTCCACATGCCAAGGCTACAGAAAAGCCAGGAGAAAAGAGATGGTAAGAAGATGAAAAACATACACTTTAAATATTTATAACTAAATCATGTCTCCACAAATGCAAATAGCTTCTTTTGCTGAAATAATGACAGAGCAAATGGAATTCTAGTGGACTCAAAGAATATAAGTGCTGCCTAAGTACCTAGCACAGTACACGGGAGTGACTATGGGAATAAAGATTATATTTAATCTCCACTTTTAATCTATCTTAATTCAAGAAATTGAGCAATGCAAAACTCTTTTTTTTTTCTTATTTAAAAGAATATGCTTAGAAAGCATTAGTTGACAGACAGCTACTCAATAGATAAAATACCCTTTTAAAAAATAATGCTGGAGTCTTTTTTTCTCCCATAAGTCTCTATTATCCTGTTGTGTAGCTCACTATCCTCGCTTGCTTTGGGCAAAAATGACTCATAGCTCAGGTGCTAAGGAAGGTGTTCATTCTACTGCTGTGGGATATATGTGTATATGTATATGTGTGTGTTTATGTGTGTGTGTGTCTGTGTGTGTGCGTGTGTGTGTATGGAATTACTAATTAAGGCATGAATTTGGAAACTTAATTAGTAGAGTTGATTTTTAAAACAAATTCTTTCTTCAAATCGTCTAGTTCAGAATAATATTCTTCCCTGTGGGCTGCAATTCTAAGAATTTTAATCATAATCTTTTCAAAGTAAGAATCTTTCTCAAGCCTCTTTTCATTAAGCAAATGATTTATAAGAAATTCTTGGCAAGCAGGAAGAAATCCCAAGCTCTACTTAGCAAATAACAACAACAACAAAAATTAAACTCACAGTTAATGCTTTTCAACACTTGTGAATCCAAAGGCCATGTTTAGAGTGTCTGTGTGTGTGTGTGTGTGTGTGCGCACGCATGTGTGTGTATGTGCGTGTGTACTTCCAGATTCAAAGGCCTGAACTTGATACACTTTTAGACTAAGAAATTTCAGATCATAAAGAAAATGGAGACCATTGGAAGATGGGTAAATGCCTTGGATTTCAAATTTCCCTTCTCTCCACAGTTTCTTTATCACCTATGATATGACTGAAAGAATGTTACCATGAGGGCTTAGACAAAGAGATTCCATCCTATCTCAGGCACTCACTGGATGTGTATCCTTGGCTACCTACAGGACCCGATCCAGGTCTTGGTTCCCCCAGGTAAACCACATTAGGAGTCTGAACAATACAATCTCTCAGTTTCTTGAGTTCTATGTCTCATGATATCATATGTTAGGAAATCAGACGGGTCTCCCCTTGGTGATTCTTCCATGCCAGGTGGCATCATCTCAGGTCACTGAGTGGTAGCCAGCCAGTAGTCAGGCTTATCTGGAGGGATCACCAGGGCTTCATGCATATGCCTGCTGCCTTAACAGAGGCATCTGGAAGCCTGAAATTTGCTGAGTCCCTTTATGCATTCTTAGGGCCTTACAATGGGGTCTCTTCAGTAGGGTAGTAAACACCTATAAGGTGGCTCAGGGATGTAAAACTCTGACATGGAAGGGACCAGTTCTCCGACAGCCCAAGTTTGTAACTGTCATGGTGGTACTTCTGCTATACATTGCTGGTCAAAGCCATCGCAGACCAGCCTCAGAAACGGCCCCTGCCTTCTGCTGGGAAAACTTCAAAGCATCTGTGGCCATCTTCAGTCTGCCACAGTCTTAGACCAAAGGACCACACATGCAAAAGTATAAGCTCAATTCAAACTGAGAAAGCCTGAAGCCTGATTTAATTCTAACAATAATAAGTTACCAAAATAAACTAATCCTGCATTAGGATGGGGCTGAAATAAAAGATCTCTGCATTCCATTCAAGAACTTTAACTGTCATGAACAAATGCAATATTAAAATTTAATGCTTTGTTTTTGGAAATAACAAATGAATTCAATCTTTGAATCCGCTTGTCCTTCAATATTTATCTTACTATTCCTTTCCGCTTTTAGAAATAATTTATGAGAGTTCTGTGTATGATCATCTATTTCCATAAAAGAAGAACGTATCATTATCCAACATGTCCAAAGCTATGATAAATTCTGATGTCAAAGAAAGGGCTAACATACTAAAACACAGTAATGTCATATTCTACCAGTTGAACAAAGTCAGGGGGGAAAATCTGGAAGGATCTGCAACATCAGAGATTCATATTAATTCATGAATTAATACAAAGGAGTTTTCATCACACCTGTGTCATGTTTCTCTCTAGTTCCTAATCCTATAGCATGTTTTGATGAAGCTCAGAGGAGCTAATGCTGAATTAAAAACAAGAGGGGAAAATTTGAATATAGAAACAAAAAATAGGATCTTTAAGAAGATTTTATGTATATCTATAAAAAACAGGATACACACACCCACACACCAACTCTCTTTATATATAAAATAAGTAAATTCTATATCATAATCTTTGTGTGCTTTATAATCAATAGTATTCTTTTTCAGGAGAGGTTAATCTCTTGTTTCCATTCCACAGTATATGATTGATGGGTCATACAGGGGAAAATGCCATTCTTTAAAAACACTTTGTTTATATGATATAATAACGGGAACTCTAGGACAATACAGGCTATCTTTTTTGAGAAACAAAATATAAAGAGTGTTATAATTCATGCTGTGAATACTAAATATTGAAGACTTATCAAGTCAGTCTGGTTATTTTTGTGGCCTTATTAAAAAATATGGATCAGCGAACAATCAATTTGATAAATCCTTCTATATGAAATAGTAAATGAACAGGTGGGACAATACATCAAAAATGTGCTATATAAGCAAGTACTCGATTAGTTACCAATAATTAATTCATAATTTTCAAATGCAGTATTAAAATGTTAATCTTCATATGGTACTTCACAGCAATACATATGACTATCATAGCCTCAAACTGAACACTATCCTCGGTTTGCAAATGGGAAACACTTAATGATTCCATAAATAAGTGCTTACATTTATAGTATTTTCTGATGGTATGTATTTATTTAACAAAATCTCCTTTTATTCATTTCATATATTATTTATATATTTATATTTATATACTTACATATAAATTACATGTTTATATAAACCTATATATTTCATGCCAAATTTAAATTTCTAAAGTATTTCTTTTAATATCACTATAGGCTCACTTACCACTTAGGTTTATTAGGAGAAGTCAAAAGGATGTGCAGTTTATATGAATAACTTACTTTTTTTTTTTTTGAGACAAAGTCTCACTCTTTTGCCTGGGCTAGAGTGAGTGCCATGGCGTCAGCCTAGCTCACAGCAACCTCACACTCCTGGGCTCAAGCAATCCTTCTGCCTCAGCCTCCTGAGTAGCTGGGACTACAGGCATGTGCCACCATGCCCGACTAATTTTTTCTATATATTTTTAGTTGTCTGATTAATTTCTTTCTATTTTTAGTAGAGACGGGGCCTCGCTCTTGCTCAGGCTGGGTTCGAACTCCTGAGCTCAAACAATCCACCCGCCTCGGCCTCCCAGAGTGCTAGGA